>JACXIK010000038.1:2937659-3125145 GCA_014737385.1 Bombus superbus | reverse complement strand
AAAAAAAAAAAAAAAAAAAAAAAAAAAAAAGATAGTTCGATATGGAACTGGTCGATAAGGTATCGCCAAGAACAGAGGTAAAAGATACGAAACGTCCGTCTTTATCGGTTTGTTAATTTTAATGTCGCTCGGAGGCTAACACAGTTGGAAAGGAAATAATTTGTTAGATTCGAAGATACGTTTCGTATAATTAATTCCAGTCGTTTCTGAAACGTTCGATAAGGTGCAAAAGTATGTGCATATTTAATCTCACGGTGGAATAAAAAAACGATTTATGCAAACTTCAATTAACATAGAACGGATTACTATGGAAATGACTAAAAATTGCTTATCACGTTCCTTCTTGCACGTGATCCTCGCATTGAATTTTAAAACTTCGCTTCTACGAGAGAGGAAAATACGATTTGCCGTGCTTCCTCTCGGCGTCGTCTCTTAAGTCGAATCGAACGCACGACAATATTTCGTTACATTCGTAAGCAAGGAAAAAATCTTCCGACCAACCATACGAGACGATCGAACGACGACGAATCATTGGCAAATACGCAAAGGGATTGAGCGGCCAACGGGAGCGTCGGGTCGCTGCAAAGTAGAAACCGGCACGGTTTATCTGTCTCTACGGCTTGCTCCATCGTCGAGGGCCACTAAACTTCGTTGCACGTTGTTATTATCTCGCCGGTTCCTTCTTCAGATTTCTCCTTCCTCGTTGGTTGCCTCTTTCTGGCCACTTTTTGCACAAGCAACGAAAAGTACCGTAAACCGAGGGAACACCGGCAGGTATGAGTTTGTACGCTATTATCGAGACCTTTGTACTTTCTACGAAACGTTCGAGAGTGGAACGAAGGTCGTACAACGAGGCAGATGCGAGGCAGTGAAATGGCCGTGAATAATATTCGACGTTTCGAAGAAATGTACGATCTTAAGGCAGGAAACGGCCGTGAATAATAGTATTCGAATCGCGGACGACGATATTTCTTCCGACATGTACGAAAAATATATTTTTTCGAGTAGGAAAGAGCGAAAGTAGCAGCCGATCGATTCCAGTCTACGATAATCAGATGGCGGATGTTTATGCGTTAACGAGTAATACGAATATAATAAATACAAAATACGCTCGTGTCTGTCATTTCTTCTATCTTACTTCTATTCTGTTTCTGTTCTGTGCATGTACTGTAGGGTGAAAGGGCTGCGAAGCATCGGTCGCCTGTTCCCTAACCTGACCGTGATTCGAGGCCATTCTCTGTTCATAAATTACGCTCTTGTCGCGTTCGAGATGATGAACCTGCAGGAGATCGGGCTGCATAGTCTAACTACCATCGTCAGGGGTTCCGTCCGTTTCGAGAAGAATCCCGCGCTTTGTTACGTGGACACTATCGACTGGGACCTGATTGCTAAGGCTGGCAAAGGAGAACACGTCATCGCGGTAAGTTATTGTCGAATCTCATAAAAGAAAGAAAAAAGAAAAAAAGAAAAAAAAAGAAAACTCTCGTAGAGATCAAAGATCGTTACGCGATTATTAAAGTTTCTTGTGCGCGACGTTTTACGGTTTCGCGCTGTCTACAGCCGTTCGGAAGATGATTTTTTTTTTAAAGGACAAGCTACCGATAGAAGTTCGTCGAGTTTTCGCAGTGCTTCGAACTTTTCGTTCACTTCGGACGAGCGGATTCGATCGGGCATCGACTGAAATTTCGTTTAAACAAACGCAGCTCGAGCTCTGCCGTGCTTGACAGACGCGATCGCGAAAGCGTCGATTAACGCGCACTGCGAGAGAGTGAATGAACCGCCAGCGTGGACGGAAAGCGTGCAATTCGGACACTGGCAACGAAATTCCATCCTCCGTGGCAAGAAATCGCAATAGCGATTAACGGCGGTGCCTTCTGGCACGCGGGCCAAGTCTTGGCAGAAATCCGACGATCCTGTGGAGAGTAGCAGGAGCATTATCCGGCCGTGATGCAACGAACCGTTTCCTCGGCATCCCTCGACGTCGCTATAACAATTCTATCGCCGGCTGATAGATAACCGTCAAAATGGAACGCTATTTAACTTGTTCTCGCGTCGTTGACGTTGACAATCGCATTACTGGTACGTTTCGTATCGTATGTTCTTAAACATTTTCCACTCGCGATCCCGGGGAAACTTTTTCCGGGGAAATTTCACGCAGACCCAACTATACGCGCGAAAAGGTACATAAAAGAAATATTTATTTATTTATTCTTGATACGACCGATCGACATATGGGGCAGAAAAGCAAAAAAATAAGGAAGAGACGAAAAGAAGCGGAGAATGCGCGAACAAAGGAAAAGAATGAAAATACGAGCAATGAGAAAAGTTAGAGTACGACGATGCTATAGAAAACGCTCGAGAGAAGACGGAGAGAAGACGTCTATGCTCGTGTGGCAAGAGTTCACGCGACTGACCATACGCGATTTTTGCAATTACATCCTAGCGATCGTACAATGTCGTTGTGTATGAAACAACGGGTGACTTCTGTAGCTTCTTCGTGGTACATCGAGGAAGAACAGCTGCGTGATATCCGGACAGTCAACGATCGCCTTTAGCTATTTTATCAACGAAGATTGCATCGGATGTTATCCTTCTCTTGCTCGGTATCGGAAGATACAAACTATCAACGATACCGTCGTAATTGCGTGAGAATCGAACGTCGTCGAATGTCGGCTATATTTGCTAGCCAGCCTTAAAGATCTGCGTTCGACACTCTCGATATTACGACGTTATAAGACACACGATACCAGATGGAGACCATGTTACACCATCGTGTCCTGAAATTGGTCTGATAAGATGGCAGTACGACGTTCTAAGAGCGTCTGTATTTTTAAGGAACCTAGAGGACCTGCGAATAGAACCACTACTAGGCGATAAATCAAGATTGGCCTAGAAAACAATACCCAGATCTTTCGCGTTATCAAGCGTGGATAACGGCGTGCGATTTATGAAACGATTAAACGCTTATTTATAAAGGTTATTTCTCTTATGATTAAAACGCACAATACGACGCTTGGATAAGTTGAGAGATAATTTATTAGCTAAAGGCCAGTTACGTGGGCGATCAAGATCGACCTGGATCAACTGGACAGTCTTGACAAGCATCTATTCTGTTAAAGATCTCGAGATCGTTAGATATATCATTGATGATAAATAAGATAAAACGATAATAGCGAGGATCCTGAGGTAACCGTCGGGACGTAGCTCGAGTTTCTCTAAAACAGGTGTTCGCCAAGTTAATAATTTGGATTTTGTCGGACAAAGAATAAGTACGGTACAGAATAATTTATAAAGTCGAAAGCTTTGTTAAAGTCTGTACACGTCATCGACTTGGAAGCTTTCTTTCAATGCAATCCACTAGGTAGCGATAGTAGTCAATCGGATTAGTCAACGTGGATCGGCCAGTAACAAACCCACGTTGCTCGTTAACTATTACATCTTTGTAAGTAAACGACAGATTGCTTTGCTTATTAAGTCTTCAAGAATCTTAGCCGTAGCATTCTGTATACAGCTGGAGCTACGATCAGAGAAGTTTAATTTTGAACGATTCTCTGTTATATTTACAATTTTATCGCTCGTCGTCGCTTCCTACGACAAAGCTAAATTTGCATATCGATGAGATAAATGCGCTGTCGTTGCATAAAGTATTCGGTCTTGGCTGAATATTTGCCGCGAGTAACGTGATCGTTTTTCTCACCAGACTCGGTCCATGTTTTGTATTTACAATCGTCGATGAAGACGTCGTTTTGTAGTAAGTCTAAGAGATTTTTAGAAATTGTTGGCAATTCTATCCTAGTTCCAAGCAAAAGTCCATTTTTTTAAAAGGTTGCTGTTTCGTACCTACGTTGACCGATAACTGGACGAATTCTTCTTGATCGTTTGTCGACAGATGACTGACATTTTTCATCTCACTGGTGTGTAAACAGCTGCAAAAATTTTCACGGCCCCGTAATTCTGTTACGCAACCCTGTGCGGTCGCGGCACCCTTTTTTTTTTTAAATAATCCTGGTCTACGGTATTGTTTTCGATTTTATCCTACGAAAGATATATAACAAAATCAGAGTGCAATGTCCGTCAAAAATATCAAAAAAAAAAAAGAAAAAAAGAAAAAAAGAAAAGAAAAAATCGTTCAAAAGTACAAAGGATTAAATTTAAACGGACGTTTTTAAAAAAGTTCGGTTCGAACCGTGTTAGATTAACTCTGTCGGGAGAAGATATTTTTTAGCTCGCGGGAAAAATACTTTTTGACGATCGATAGTAGCGATTCATCTTTTCCTAGGTTTTTGCAAAAATATAGAGATCATAACGCGTTAAAACGAGAAGCAATTTTACGGGAAATAAATATATCCGGCGACACATCTTTGATAATCAACCTGCTAACCGGGCAAGACGAATTAAAAATTGTCACTCGAGTCGCTAAATCTCTCGGACACGATCGTGTCTATATAGACGTTCTATTTTCTTTTTCTTTTTTTCAAGAGATCGTATCGTTCCTGTTCGAAACGAATTGGAGTTCGTTTATTAGCTCTTTATTCCACGGTTACAGAAATTTTCCGTTACCTCTCTTAACGAACGACTCGCTTAAAAGTCCAATAATTCGTCAGAGTACAATGTCGCGCGTACGCACCGTGGAATCTGAAAGAGTTGAATCGGATCACGCGAAAACAGAATCGCAGTTTCTCTCTAACCACGTTAGATCGAAGTCGTATAAAAACGGAATCGAGCGTGTACGGTTGCCCTATTTTTAAGATTGTGTCACGGTGGACGGCCCCATTATTCCATAAACCAATCGGGACTCGCATCGCTTCCGCTAGCCAACTTTCCAGCCACGAACGGTACATTCCACCGGGCAAGTTTCGCGATTCGAACGCGTCGACGACAATCTTTCGCGCGGCGCACCACCGATTGCTTTCGGGTGAACGGTTCCCACGACGATTTTGCCCGATGGAGGGCAATAATGTCCCACGGTTCCAGCGTAAATCAGAGAATCGCACTGCTGGCACAGTTCGCGATGAACTATTTCTGTCGTAGATCGACCGACTGTCCTCGCTGCCGGCGGGATAATAATATCGTCACGCCGTCCACGAAGAGGCGAACCGTCGAGTCGTTTGGGTGCGCGACGGCCGATCCAGCCCTCCGCGGAAACCGGTTCCCGAACCGGTTACAATTTCAAAACGATCGGACGTTCTCGAAATAAACGTTAACCCTCCGAGGTTGTACCTTTCAGCGGTAGAATCGAGTCGAAATGACCCAGAATATACGCACACCGATGGATCAAGACGCTTAGAAATACAAGGACAACGCTCGTTTGCGTTCGACGAGCTGTACCGTAAATGTAAAGTCGCGGGCAACTCGTACCGCGACCATTCCACTCGTTATAATTAAATTCCGGATTTTGACGTTACAGTCGTAGAAAATTGAAGGGCTGGAAGATGCGGAGAATGCACGCGATACGTTCAAAGTGTATGGCAATCTTCGTAACATATATCTAGCAGGTGAACCAGGAAATAGGTTGAACAGCCATTTCGTGCCGTTATCGATCGACGTTACAACGAAAGAAAATAGATTCCAGTAGCGAATTTATTAAACACGCGCGTAACAGCGTTCGACTACACCCAAGTAATGGCGGCGTAAAAACGAGTAGAACAGGACGAAATGGAAGATACGCGGTAGCTGTATATTACAGCAGCGGGTATCGGATCGAAACGATCCAGATCCAGTGTCCGATAGAGTTAAAGAGCGATTCGCGAAAGCACGTGCGCCATGCCGTTCGACTATGCTCAAATATAGCATTGTAAAGATGAGCATAGCAAGAACGAAATGGAAGATACGCGGCGGCGGCTATATTACAGCGGCGAGCATCTGGATCAAAACGATCCAGATCCAGTATCCGAGAGTTAAAGGCTGGCTCGTGAAATCACACCGTCAGCTCGATGCATCGACGTATTTGAAAGGTTCGATGCCGCGAAACCCGATCGATTCGACGTGCAATCGTCGACAGTGTTGCAAATATCCTGTACAATGTTCCTTAAATGTAAATCTCATTTAACGCGATGGAATGCGGTTCGTCACGCTTGCCGCCCTCTGTAGATACAATGAAAGCTGGCGTTTTAATCCAGTCCCCATCAACCAGCCGACAATGCGTTAATTCGCGTTTAACGCGCAACATGCACACCGATCCGTGGAAGTGGCAAGCGGATAAGCGCTGCGTCATGTCGATCCAACCCTGCCGACCGATCCTTTCTTTCCGCCGTGTCACGCGCCGCAGCTTTGCTCGCCGCAGCCGAGAGTAACCGATCGCGGTTGCAAACTTTCCCCGGTGAGAAATACCATTTGACGTTATCAGCGATCATGTAACACGCGGAAAACGTCGGTCCATCGTAGAGATCGTAGTACTGCAATCTCTCTCTCTCTCTCTCTCTCTTTCTCTCTCTCTCTCTCTTTCTCTCTCGAGGAGGAGAACGCTCTCGAACGCTCTCGAACGCTCGTTAATTCGGAAAATATAACGCGCGTCTCTCGAGCGCGTCGTCCTGCCTCGTTATCGGTTGGAACACGCGTTAACAGCGCACGTACGCTCCGTGTTTTAGTTTCCAACTTTGCAGCGCGTATGGTTTGCGTTACACGCGAGTCGTTCGATCGGAGCATTTGAAACTCGGTTTTTCGTTTCGGCTATCCCGAGTCTCCGTCAAGTATATACTTACGTTTCTTATCAGATTCGCGAGATCGCGCGAGAAAGCGTCTGCCGCAAAGGGCGAGTCAGAAAAATCCGGTCTCGAGTGTGACCGGCTTGGCTCGAGCGAGCGGTTTTCGGACAAAGAGATTCGAATCTCTAGGAACGTGTTCCTTCGCGATTCTCGAGAGTTTCGTTCCCGATTATCGACAATTTCGAAACGCTTCGAACGGCTTCGATCTCTCGACGGATTTTTCCCGCGCTAAAAACTTCGACTCGGTTAACGCTCTTACGGCCAATTTGCTCCGGTTGCGAAGAAGTTTCGATCAAAGAGGATCCGTCGAAGCGACGGCACGCGCCGCTATTGGCCGGCTCGTGGCTGAATTCGACGAGAGAAGAACGATAACGACGTTATCGCAATCATCGCGAACGAATTTTGCGCGCGTTAGTCCGCCGACTGCGAGATAATTCAACGTACGATTCACGCTGGGCTACCTACCAGCAGCCTAGTCGATTTCTCCAAACGTTTTTCTCTGTCAATTTTTGGAAAACTTTTCAGTTCCGTGTTTATGATACTCCGGTGTAATAACAAACCCGCGCTCTTGTTTTCGTATTATGCAGGAAATAATTAGAAACTGCGTTTTTGTTTCTTTAAACAGAGAAGCGTTTCTGTTATCCGAGTACCTGGTATTCGAGCGTTCTATTATTCAAACACAGTCGCTCCTCTTACGTTAATATCGCGCGATTCAAGTTCTAAATAATTTTTAAGTTCTGACGTTCTTCTTGCAAAGTAAAATAACATTCGTATTATATGTATATTTGCAGGAAACAGTCGATTTCCAGAGCGAACCTTTTCGTCATAAAATTAACTATTTCTCGCTTAACGCTTTGCTATTTCTATCGTAGCGCTCCTTGCTCTTGTAATAAATTGACGCTATAACGCAGCGTTTAGTATCTTCCTCTTGCAAGAACACGTCTATTTCCTCAGACTAATTCGATGCGACTAGTACGACGAGTAGTATGATTGATGTTTATGCAAAGCCATTTTTTAAACAACGTACGCAAAAAGATAAAATCTAAATGGATACTCTGATATTATTACTAGTGCTACGTTTGAATATCTTATACGGCGTTTCCAGTTACGAAAAAAACGAAACGCGCAAACCGTTGGAGAATTATAAACTGTATGAAGAAGCGATTGGGACAAAAAGCGAATGGTTTCGGATGTGCCATAATTTCGTATAATTAACTTTTTAATTAGCTTTTTCGTAGATGACTGGCTACAGATTATGTAAAACTGACATTCGCGTTTACGTTTATTTAAAAGGGGATCGTAAAATTTGTAGCGCGGTAAATCAATCCGCCTCGTCCTTCCCTGCAAAAAGAAACATTAGCCTATTTACGTCGAAGAACTATTAGTTTAGCAAATATGTTATCTTTGATTCGTCAAAGTTTACGCGCGTAAGACGTAATCTTAAATTTCATTGAATTTGACAAATGAAAGTTCGTATGTACGATTTTGCCAGGGAACCGTCTACTACGTTCGAAACTACGCGATTCCATTTAAAAGATCAGATGCCATCTTCGTGCGACCCGTATCACCTGGTCATGCAGAAGCGAATCAATCGCACCAGATTATATGCCATTTGCAATCGTTCGCATCGTGTCTGAATTATCTTCTTCGCACAGTGGATAGTTTCCCAATACTTTGCTCGTTTCGTTCGTAACCGGATACCCTGTATATCTTTGCGTATCGTACAAATTTCGAATCTACAACCTGTAACTCTGAGCAAGCACGCGGAAAATTACCAACGACGAAAACGTTTAACGAACAATCGATACTTCTCCCACGAACGTTCGATCGCGTTATTTATACTCCACCGCGCAATCGCTAGATTAGTCGAACGCGCGACGTTCTATTAGCTTGTCCGAAAAGTTTCTTTCGTTTTGTAAGGAAATAACGGATGCACCACATTCTCCGTTTTCCATTATTTTTATCGAATCACGTACGATCGTAATTATAGAAATAGAACAGAATGGATCGTGCGTGATTCGATAAAATAATATAAAACGAAAACAAGTTGTGCGTCCATTATTTCCTCTATAAAGTCCTTTCGTCTATAAAAGGAAAGAAACTTTCGGGACAACCTAATAGAACGTCACGCGTTCGACTATTCCAGCGATTGTGCGGTGGAGTATAAATAACGCGATCGAACGTTCGTGGGAGAAGTATCGATTGTTCGTTAAACGTTCTCGTCGTTGATAATTTGATTAAAATTTGGTCGTTGGTAATTTAAATAAAACCTAACACCTCCGCTTCGTCCTGCAAAATTTCCATTCGTCGATGACCGTGGTGAGTTTGCAAGTCGCGAACGACACAGGGCTACTCGATAAAGTGCGGTCGTACGAAAGAAGCGCTCGAAAGGCAGTAGATCGGGGACATGGGAGTTCCGGCGCTAATTGCCGCGCGATACGTTGCGAATTATTTCTCTGGTGACCAACGAGCAGAACGAGGAGGAGGGTGGACGTACGAATGGAACGGGGTGGCGAGTCGTTGCAATAAAAATGATGCGAGCCGGACCGGTCGAGCCCGGTGGACGGCGATTCTTTTCAATCGGCAACTTTTATTTAAATTTTCATCGTCCGCTAATGAAAACGCAACGCGACTCAACGCCGTTTCGTCCGCGGCCGACCGTTCCTCCGGGTCTCTTTATTGATTCCTGCGACGCTAACGCGTCATATGTGACGCGTCGCGTGTCCGTCGCTTCCGCGAGATAAATCTGTCCAACGGTCGCGCGTCGATCTCTTTTCCTCTATCTCTGTTTCTTCCCGACTGTCCTGATAACGCGACCGCGATTTCGCCGCTAATTATCCGTATCATTGAATCTTGCAACCGTGCGGAAGATTCGATGCGCGTCGGCTAAGAAGGACTAGGAAGTATCGCAACGTCGTAAATACGTTACGTTTCTTCAAATCTCACGAAATCGTAGAGCCTGCCTGCGAGAAACAACGCAGTACGTAGCAACGACGAAAGAGAAAACGAATGGAATCCTTGGGAATCAAACGGATCGCCGACTCGTTGCAAGTCGAGACACTTGCAAGTTTAGCAAAAGCACCGAAGTTTAATACGCGACGCGCTATTCTTCTTCCACGAACAGAAAGAAACGATTTCATTGTCGTACGAAAATTGTCTTTGCGACTCGACCAAACGGTAGCCGAAAATCGCTACGCTCATTCACCGTTTCAAAATCGTAGTACGATACCGGTTTGTCTCGTTGATCTTCGTTAACCGCCGTGCCACGAGAATCCCGATAAATATCTCGTTTCTCGAGGCCGATAGGAGGATGGTAGCTGGTCGCGGGAACGGGTCGCAAGGGTGATCGATAGAACGTGACCGGGTCAGAGGGTTAATTAGTTTCCGGCTGGCGCGCTAAAAAATTCGAGCGTGTCGCGAGGGTCGAGGGTCGAGGGTTCGTCGCGAAGTTTCGAGCTTTCAACGAGGCGCGATCGTCGAGAGTATCGTGCACCCGATTGCATCGTTTGACCGCTAGGAAAAATTCGTCGTTCAATCTTGAGATTGTAATTTCGAATTTACAAATATTTTAATGGTCGTTTGGACGCGAGTTTCGGCCAGATTAGCCACACGCGTTCCTCTGACGTTCGACGTCGATCAACGCAGCTTCGATCCGGCGTTCTTCGATTTTCACGGCACTTTTGGAATCGTTCGATTCGATGCGATTCGGATGCCGAACATCGCGTGAAATATCGTTTTCAGAATTTTTCGACAGGATACTAATTTTTTTTTACCAACTTTTATCCGAAAACAATGTTTATTCGTATCGCTTGATTCCGTGGATGGTACGGGAACAGGAAATGAGCTTCGTGTTTACAGGATGTCGAACGTTCGAACAATCGACGGACGGGAAAATGCCGGTGGTGCGTGCGAAAATTTGTAGAATTTTATTCGTAGAGTTTGCTTCGGTCATCTGTTTCAACTTTTAAAGCTATCGTCCCTTTAACTTCATGGTCGATTAAGTTGTATCTTCACTTACTTCACTCCCTTATGCGTATGCGCTATATCGCAGCGAATCGTTTATTAACGATAAATACAAAACGTGTTCCATGAAAAATGTTGCATCCGCTTACGCCGCTGTGATCGCCGGCCTATCGATTTCAACGTTTCGGCGTGTAAGTTATGAAAAATTAGGAAACGAGGGAAGATAGATTATATCGTAATTCGGATGATAAACTTCTGGAACTTTTACGGTGCAGGGGGACGTAAAACGAAAGTTCGAACGCGAGATTTTCGGTTTGGACACTGAGGAAAAATCGTAACTCTTTAAGAGCGGCGCTAAAACAAAGGCCACGTAAAGAAGAGATGTATCGCGAGGTGTATGAAACTAAAAGTTTCGGTAAAGCCGGAAAAATAACACAACGGCGATAAAAATAAATAATGGAAGGCGCCAGACGTATCGATCCAACCTTTAGCGCTCCACAGCCTCCACGGAGGTTAAGGAATTCTCTTGGCCGGCGCGGCGTGTAGCTAACAAGGTGGTAAACTCGCCCTTTCGTGCGCGAGTTGCGTCCTTGGAGTAGTCGCACGTGTTTCCAAATGTTGGCCGTATCGAAATTTTAACGATTTCAACGATTTTACAAATTTTAACCGATTGGTCCTACGAGGACGTTTCGCGATAGCGAAATAATAATTAAATAACAACATTTTTTAACGAAGTCATCGTTCACGGTGAAAGCGATCCATCGATAAGGTATTGATAGACAAGTAATACGTCGTCGATGTTGCACGGGAGAACTAGGTTCGAAACCGACTAGGAAATATTTTGATGGATCGCTTGGATATTTCGATATTGATTTTTCCTGTATTTCTGTTCACAGGGAAACAATCCGAGAAATGGATGTCCAGTGTGCGAGAAACACTGTCCGCAAAGACAGACCAAGTCGGACGAATACTTATGTTGGAACCAGCAACACTGCCAACAAAGTAATTGTTTTTTCTCTCTAGATTTATGAATTTCGGATGAAATACAGTAGACTCTCTCCCTCTCTTAATCGGTCTTTCCGATAGAACAAAGTTTATAAACTAATCGAATAAGATTCGAAGCGAAATATTCGGAGCAGAGTTCCATTTGGAAAACATACGGTAAAAGGCACGTTTAGTTGTAGGAAAGTTTACGCGTCGTGCAATATCAAGATCGATCATTTTTAAAAATTAAACTTTGTTTCGTGCTAAATTCGACGCACGATGAATACGCTACAGCACGTACCGGCTGCTTTTCTGAAACGAAACGCTTTTCCTTTGATTAATAACGCGTGACAGATGAAAAGGAGACCGGCTGAAAGGGAAGCTCTGGTATATCGTCAACTATAGCAATGAACTCTCGTTTATGCGAATAACGAATTTCGATGGAACTACATCCGTCTGTACGCATCAAGGGAACACCCAGAGTTCGTACGCGATATCGATCCTCCAATCATTTTCTCGTTTTCGCTGTTTCATCCTGCCGAATCTGAGCTCCGAATCTTCTCCCTATTGCATCGAAACTAACGTTATACGCGATATGTTTAATTATTCGGTGGAAAGTTCAAGACGGAACTCTAAGGTGTCGAAGCTCGAGCGTCGCAGACAACGCTACTTTCTCAGTTTCGCTAGAAATCGATTCCAGTTTCGAAGCATGGCAGAGCCACCGTTTCGTCTGAAAATATCGTTTCTCCACAAAGTAGAGAAATCGCGCGCCAGGTAGAAGGAAAGTTGAAAATTTCCTGTTAGCATCCGATGTTAATTCGTAGCGCGGCGACGTCGCAGGGGAAATTCCCGATGTTGGTCGGCCGCGTTGTCCGAGTCGTAGATGAAAGGACACGCACGTTTCCAGCTATCTTGGACGGCTGCCGCTCCCACGCGTGACGACGACCCATTCTCGATCACGCTCCCGCCCCGTTCGTTCCTTCCTTCCGAAATTATCCGATTATTCGTTGGCCTTGTGGAAAATGGAGGCTGTCTGGCCGCGGGGAAAGGGGCGACGAGAAATTGGCGGCGGCGCGACACGTTGGCCACCGTAGGCGGCTCACCCGTGGGCGCTACGACTCTAAATTACACTCAACGGACCTTTGCGCGGGTAAAAACTGACAGGAATGCGCTAAACATCGCTGTACTAGCAATCGCGCGCCGCTTCAACTTTCCATAGAACGCGGATAGTCGGTCTAGCTCCACGGTAGCTCGAGTGTTTCGCGACGATTCGCGAAAGGATTATTTTTCGCTAATCGGTTAATTTCTCAAGGGCCTACGAAATGTTTCTTTTCTTCTGCTTTTCTTTTCTTTCCTTCTGTTTCTTTCTTATTTTTTTTTCGTTTTTTTTTTTTTTCGACGAACTTTCGACGCGTTTCGCGTTTATCGATCGTATCGTGGCCTGTTCGTTAGCGAGGAGCGGCCCCTTTCGCAAAAATTACAGGGAAAGTTGGAGACGTCGCCACGTGTCCCCACGGAGAACGTGACGAGACTTCATCCGGTGAGGCACACGTTCGAGGCTACATCCGTATGGTTGTTTACCCGGAACAGTGGCTTGAATTTTTTCACGCGCAGTCATCAAACAGCCGTTTTATCCCTTAAAAAGATTCAACCTTGCGCTTGTGTATTAAACGTCGGACAGTGTCTCGTCGATGCTTTTCTTAACAGTCGTTTCGTCGAGCGGAAGCGAAAAGTCGTCTCTCGGAAGGAGATAATAGGCTTTAAAAGACACAGAAGACGGAGGAGGAATTAATGAGATATCTTGAACCGTTGAACCGCCAATTATACTCGTAGAATTAATCTCGTAGATAGCGCGTTGGTCAATTAGGTGGACGAGGGAAAGTAAGGAGAACGCTTAGGTCGAAGATACTACGTGGAATCGTAGGACGATAGAGACGAGAACATGTTCGTGCAACGTCACTGATAGTACGTGTCGTTGGTATCATTGGTGTTCTAACTTGTTCGTTTCAGTCTGCGATCGAAAGTGCGAGAACAACGCGTGCGACGAGTCCGGAACATGTTGCCATCCGTCGTGCCTAGGCACGTGCACTGGCCCGACGAATCGCGACTGCGTCGTCTGCAAAGACGTGGTAACCGATAACAACGAGTGCAGGGAGCAATGCCCTAATGGTACCTTGGAATTCATGAACCATCGATGCATCAACGAGGAAAGGTGCCTTGGAATGCAGAAACCACGGGAAGTGTTCAACGTGAAGAACTACCCGTACAAATCGTTCAATGGAAGCTGCGTAATGGAGTGTCCGCCGGGCTACATGGACGAGGAGTCGAACGGCAAAGTGTCGTGTAAAAAATGCCAGGGACCCTGTCAGAAAGAGTGCGCCGGAGCGAACGTGGACAGCATCGCCTCGGCGCAGAAACTTCGCGGATGCACTCACATCACCGGTAGCCTGGAGATCCAGATCCGAGGTGGTAAGAATATCGTGAAAGAGCTGGAGGACAGTCTGAGCACCATAGAGGAGATCGACGGCTACTTGAAGATCGTGCGTAGCTTCCCACTGATATCGCTCAACTTCTTGAAGAACCTGCGAGTCATACGTGGCAACGACATCGACAACTCCAAATACTCGTTATTGGTGATGGACAATCAGAATCTACAGGAACTGTGGGACTGGAGCTTGCACAAAGATATTAAAATCCTCTCGAAAGGCGCTATAGGGAAGATATTCTTTCATCTAAATCCGAAACTGTGTTTGTACAAAATCGAGATGCTCCGAGAGAAGGCGGGTTTACGACCTTTCACGGATTACGAGGTGGCGCCTAATAGCAACGGCGACAAGGTCGCGTGTAACGTAACCGAACTGAGGACCAGGGTTGGTAAGAAGTCGCCGTGGGGCGCGGTGATCGAGTGGGAGCCGTTTATTCACCACGACGCCAGGTCTCTTCTTGGATACGTGGTGTACTTCATCGAGGCGCCGAATATGAACGTAACGATGTACGATGGCAGAGACGCGTGCGGCGGAGACGGCTGGAAGGTGGATGACGTGTCCGCAAGTACGAATACCACCCAGATGGAAGGATCCAAGTTTGGGTCTGGTCGGCAGGAGAAGAACGTACACACGCACTACTTGTCTCAGCTGAAGCCATACACGCAGTACGCTTATTACGTGAAGACTTACACTATTGCGACGGAAAGGTCCGGAGCCCAGAGCAACCTGACGTACTTCAGAACGATGCCGGAAGCTCCTAGCTCGCCCAGGTCCCTTATGACCTGGAGTAATTCGAGCAGCGAGCTGATCATGTCCTGGCTACCACCTCTTCATAAGAACGGAAACCTAACGCACTATCGGATCTTTGGACGGTGGGAGCCGGACGACCCTAATTTCATCGATCAGAGAAATTATTGCGAGGAACGTGAGTAAATTGATCGTGCGATCAATTTTATCAATTTTATCAATTTTACCAATTTTATCAATTTTATCAATTTTATCGATCCCTTCGCGTTTATAAATGCGATATGCACGGATACGGTAAAGTGTTGGATTCGCGCAAGCTCGTAATAATATTTAGGGGCAGAGCTTGTTGCGATCGTACGTACAGACGACTTCGACGAGAAAACAACGAATACTTAATCGATGATACTTAACGTTAACGTTTTGATCGAATAAAAAAGAAATCGGGCAGAGATCTAACGACGATTAAAATATGTTGCATGCTTAGCTCTGATGCTGACGGATAAGAAGGCGCTCGCGGAGGAGGAGAGGAAACGAATAGAAGAGGAGAAAGAGCAGATGATACCCGAGACTGGGACCTGCGAGTGTCCCGATCGAGAAACCGATCAGTCTCTTCGAGAGAAAGAAGCGTCCAGCGCGATCGAATTCGAAGACGCTTTGCACAACCAGGTCTATATAAAACGGAAATCGAAGAAGAAGCGCGACGTCTCGGAGATGTCGTTCGTTCTATCCAGGAAAACGAAGTCGTTGGATCGAGATCAGGTAAAGCGTCGCTCAATTCCAACGTGATATCGCAAAATCGCATTTATAATCGCTCGATTCTCGCTTTGTCAAGCGACGTACGTCGCTCGTGTCGGTCGAGCGTCAGTCTCTTATCGGTCAGAAGCGGTCGAGTCGAGTCCCTTTGGCGTCCTTTTAAAATTCATCTTCCTAACCAAACGCTTTTATATTCGCAGCCTGTAATGGAAAAGATCGAAAATGGAACGTACATAGTGTTCGAGCAGCTGGTGCCCAGCATGAATCTCTCCTTCGTAATGAAAAACCTACGCCACTTCGCCGCGTATAACATCGAGGTGCAGGCTTGCAGAGCGCAGGAAATGAACGACACTTACAAGAAATGCTCCACCAAAAGTATGAGAACCTATCGCACGTTACCGCTGGAAAGCGCCGATAACATTCCGCCCAACACCTTCAAGATGAGCATATCCGGTGAAAATAACAGTCTGACGATGGTTACTCTACAGTGGGACGAGCCACCTCAACCCAACGGTCTGATCATCACCTATCAGATCGAGTACAAGAGGGTCGACATACAAAACGTGAGTGGAATCCGCGTCTATTAACTTGTATCGGCTCGTCTTCTCAAACTTTGTTCACAGTTTCGGGTTTCTGGAAATTTGCAACGATCGTCGCGAACGAAGGATTATCCTGTTTCAGTACAAACCGACGGTGGTGTGCATCACGAGGCGGGACTTCACGAAGGCGGGCAACTCGTACGTCCTTAAAGAGCTTCCCGCGGGAAACTACTCCGTGAAAGTTCGAGCGACGAGTCTTGCCGGCTATGGCGCCTACACGCACGTAAAATACTTCTACATCGAGGAGAGGAACAGCCTAAGCACGTTCTGGGTGATATTCTGGCTGTTATTTTGCGCGACCGTCGCCATCTTTAGCTTCGCCTCGTTCTACGTCTGTAAACGCAAGTTCTTGAGGAACGTACCGAACGTGACGTTGATCGCAACCGTGAATCCGGAGTACGTGAGCACTCCGTACGTGTTGGACGAGTGGGAGGTACCGAGAGAAAAGATCGAGATGTTGAAATCGTTGGGAACTGGCACGTTCGGCATGGTTTACGAGGGAATAGCTAAGGACATCGTGAAGGGTAAACCGGAAGTACGGTGCGCTGTGAAAACGGTGAACAAGGACGCCACCGATCGGGAGAGAATCGAGTTTCTCAACGAGGCATCCGTGATGAAGTAAGTCGATGAAAAATGCGAACAAGTTGCAGAGCAAAAATAACCCGTGCCCGTGTGTTTATCTTTCTACGTGAAAGTAAAGATATACCGTGGCATCTTTGGTTTTCATGCAATTAAAAGTCGAGAAACATCCGCTCTTTAATTACATGACTATGCGAATCCTTTTCTTTGCAGGGGTTTCGACGCTCATCACGTGGTCAAGCTTCTTGGCGTGGTAACTCGTGGGCAACCAACCTTGGTCATTATGGAGTTGATGGTGAACGGCGACTTGAAGAGGTACTTGAGGAGTCACAGGCCAGGCACATGCGAGAACATGATTAACGCGCCACCAAAATTAGACAGGATACTTCAGATGGCAATTGAAATCGCCGATGGAATGGCGTACCTCTCTACGAAGAAGTTCGTTCACAGAGATCTGGCCGCTAGGAATTGCATGGTCGCGGAAGATTTAACGGTAAAGGTGGGAGACTTTGGAATGACGAGGGACATCTACGAGAGGGACTATTATCGAAAAGGAAGCAAAGGCTTATTGCCGGTCAGATGGATGGCACCGGAGAGTTTGAAAGACGGCGTTTTCAGCAGTTATTCGGATGTGTGGAGCTACGGAGTTGTGTTATGGGAAATGGTGACGTTTGCGTCGCAGCCTTACCAAGGTCTATCGAACGAGCAGGTACGCGCGTTTTAATTTGCAACCAAACTTACGTTCGCAACCGCACGACATTTTTTACAAAAATCCACTTGGTCTTTACGTATCGTCGCAACAACCTCTCCTAACGTGCATCAGGTTTTGCGGTACGTGATCGAAGGAGGAGTCATGGAACGGCCAGAGAACTGTCCAGAGTTGCTGTACGAACTGATGAAGCACACCTGGAGACACAAGGCGACCAGAAGACCCACGTTTATGGACATCGCGAGTATGCTGCTGAAACACATCGACTCGGAGCGTTTCCAGGACGTCAGTTTCTACCATAGTCCAGAGGGAGTCGAGGCAAGGAATCAAAACAAGTCCAACTCACCGCAGATAGATCAGTGAGCATAGAGCTTTTCTTATTAAAACGCGGTAACGCTCGCTGAAATTCCAATAACTTTTTCAGGGCCGAATAGTTTCGGAGAACAGTTTATTAGGCGACGTAAGAAAATATATTTTCTATGTATTATCGCGAATATATTTATCGTTCGTGCGATTGACAACTTGCGAAAGATTACGATACGGATGCCCGATTTATTGGAATTTGTCCAAGCGCTGCTCTAATTATCGCGTTCTTCGCGCAACGTCCTCTGACACTTTGTTTCTGTAATTCACGCACAGGCACTTGGAACTGGCTACGTTGCAAGATCTACAAGAAGAGGAAGTCGAAGGGGAGGAAGATTCACCATTGAGGCAGGATTTCGGCGACTTCGCGAGCTTCGAGCCAAACAGTATTAAGAACAGTTTCAGTCCCCGTTTCAGAATGGATTCGTACGGCGAGAACTCGAAGACGAACTCCAACTGCCACGACATGAACTCGTCGAACGTGCCGTTGAAGGCCGGCTTCGACGATTTCGACGGCGTCTCTGCGGATTCGATCGCCTCGGGCAAAGACGCGCTAAACCTGCCGTTCGTCGAGGACAGTTTAAAATCTGTAAAGAGTTCGCCGTTCATAAACGCGAAGAGCGCCTCTCGGAGCAACCTGAGCCAGCTATCGATCAGCAACAGATCAGGGAGCCCCAAAAATCCCAGCAAACGAAGTTTCCTGAGCAGCCCGAATTCTTCGAAGCTGGTCAATCCGGATTACGAGAACGGTAGCCCGGAAATTTTGTCCGCCGCAGAGAAGAGGGAAACGGTGCCGCTGCGCGTCGACTTCCCATCGATGGACACCATCAACATCGACAACGGTATGGAGAAAAAGGAGATGAAGTCACCGGTTGAGTACGTGAATAAACCGGAGACCTTAAACAATGGCTACATAAGTGGTACGACCACGTAGTGTTAACATTTTCGCACCCTGAGTTCGTCGTTGCCGAAGCAACGCGACGTTAAGGGTGCGACTGGATCTACTCGAGGCGATGTAAGATCGCGCACGTGGACTGCTGGTGTCAGTCTGTGAACGTTGCGGTGAAAATTATTCGGGAATGTCTGACGCGAGACGTAAGAGGAGTATTCCGCAACCGGACGAATCTTCGAAAGGGGCAGTGTCTGTAAGACGACTGGCGAGTCAGACTTTCCGACGAACGTTCCGATGAACGCGCGACGCGTTTTCTACGTACACGCGTGCTCGCGTCGCGCCTTCGACCGAGTGGCGTTTTAAAACGGCAGGTTCCAAGTTTGTAAGTCGTACTTTAAGTCTCTAGATGCGTTCAAACGTGTCCTTGTCTATCCACGACGTTGACAAATTAGTTTCGTAGAAAACGCGAACCTCTCTTGATTTTGTCTCTCTAAGTGTCCTATTACTACGTTCGTAAGATACACGTATTACATATGAAACCCGTCTTTTTCATTTGCGCGCATCCGCTTGTTACAGCAGACACTGCCTTTTCACGCCGAAAGAAAGAAGCGGGTCGAAAGTGCGAGACGAATTCGGCAATGTTTTCCGAATAGTCCGGAGAAAAGCGACGAGAACGAAACTAGCGTCCCCTCACAGGCCTGATGAATAACGGCCGAGGTATGATAAAACACGCGATCGCATCGAAGATTTGCGATTTGCGATTCATATTCTGTGCAGTTATAAATACACACACACACACACACACACGTATATATATATATATATATAAGTATATAAATATATATATGTATAAGTGTATATAATATACATATATATGTATATACACGTATATATATATATATATATATGCACACATTCGCCTGTACATATATTCCGTTAATGCGCTTTTCTTCGTTCGAACTAATCGTAAGGTGAAGGGAACATCGGCTTCCTTTCGTTGACCGCGTTTACGAATCAAAGTGGCAATTAGGCGAGCCAGCCGATCGGTTACGGCGGTTTTATATTTTACAAGAAATAGACGCGAATCACTGCTTTAATTGCCACTTTGCACGACTGTAGGCTTTTTCGAATGCCATTATTACCGTAGACTAGATCGTTCGACGATCGTTAGAGAAGAAATATATGTGGATACGAATCGAATAGGTATGGATCTTCTCGAGTTAATCCATATTTTTAAAGAGATCCTTCAACGATATATAGTGTCATTGTTATTGTCACGGACAGATATACGAGATCGGTTGATACAGCTTGGTTCGTATTCCTCTCGTGTTTTTCTTTTTTTTTTTTTTTCATTTCGTATATCGGAAGGTAATCTTCTAGTTACAAGCAACGTGGTATCCAGGGAAATTCAACGTGTCTCCATATATATTTATTCCTTGCGATTTCCCCGTGGTGGCTGCGAGAAACCAGTTACCGTGGCTCGATTCGTTCGTTCGAGGGAAATCGGGATTCTGAAACAGAAATCCTCGAAATCGTGCAATAGAAGCATCGCTCGCGGCCTTGAGTTCGAGCGCTGTTCGCTATCCGTTGTTCTCTCGTTTGGTGCTAACACGAGCGTGTCGAAAAAAGAAAAAAAAAGAAAAAAAAAGAAAAAAAGGAAAAGAAAAGAAAAAAGAGAAAAGGAAAATGGACGGTTAACGAACAAAGAGTTTCTCGCGCCGCCGAAGGTCAAGGGAAAGAAATCGAACATCGGTTCAGAAGCGCGTTTCCACCGTGCTTTTGAGTTAGGCGAGAGAACGTAGACTGTTGTTTAGCTCGAGGTGATAGAGTCGAGGTTCTGACGCGTATGAAATCGTCAAAGTACGTCGATAGCTAGAACGTCGAGCGAACCAGAAAAAAGAGTCCACCGTCAGCGACGCGATACCGCAGTTTCAATGTAGACGTTAACGAGCCTCTAACATAAGACTGATTAGCTAATCCCATTTATTACATCCGTATTCGCTGAGTAAGTTTAACGTTATCGAATCGACATGGTAGAAGTTCCATATACGTACGTATACATATTTTTTCATCTCCGTAAACGTTGCCCTCTTTTTTTTTTTTCTGTTTCATGGAGCATCCACCACGAGACGTATATCGTCTCCTTTAACTCCTCCCGGACTACTTACTATCGCTCGTACTTTGTTCCTTTCTCGCGTCCTTCGCGCGCTGCTGCAATCGAACCGAGTGTTCCGAAGGCGGACGAAAGCGGAAGCAGAAGAAACGAAAGTCCATTCGAGAGATCACGATCCGCGATATCGACGAGGCGCGATCGAAGGAAGCGGAAAATCGAATTCCGTGGGAACGCGAGTTCGGTAATCTCGACTGGTTACGCGCCCGAGACAATTAACCGGCGTAAGGGAAAAACTTGAAACACGCGTTTGTCCGTTAGTCGTCCGGCGTTGGCCCGTAGAACGCGTTTCGAGAAAAAGGAAACTGGAATTCGACTCGTCGACGCTTACGGCGCGCGCCGTTTTCACTCGGTCATCCTCGCGGAACGCTCTCTTTGCCTTCGCCACCGAAACACCGCTAACGCACTCGACGGCCAGAAGCTGTAACGAGATTCGAGCACCAGTGACCTAACGTCGAAGTACCTACTCTATCCGCAACGCTTTGCGCATCATCCGCGCGTCATAGGTCGAAGCAACGAGAATCGTAGGAAAACACGCGACAAAGCTGCGATTCGAGAGCAAGACCGCGCGCGTTCCTGCTCGACGCGGACGCAAGCGCGACGGACGTCGAAGCGAAGATCGAAATCAAGATGGAAATCGAGATCGAGTCGACGACGCATCCGGTTCAATATCTGCCGCGTATGTTTCCACGAGTGCGATTTATTTTCGTACGCGTGGTCTGTCGACGATGCCAAACCGTGGCGCCGGGCGCGATCGAACCAACCGGTCGTCGACGCTCGTGCTTCGTCCCGTCGAGTCGAAGTGTCAACGCGTCGGAACGTGTATGCGCGATTGGCCAATGAAACGCGACGAGAGGGAACGAGATAATAAAAGTCGCGATCGCTGGAATCGTTCTGATCGCCCGATCGTGTTCGACGATCGGCGAAAAAGCATTTTGGCCCTTCGCAGTTGTCGCTGTTTCGCTTAACGTTTAAGGCGGCGACTCTTGTTCTCGAAACTGTTCCGTGGAGCGTCGAGCGAGCAGAGACTCGCAGGATGCTGTCAGCTCTAGGAAAGAACGGATCGCGCGGCTCGATTCGTCGAGAGGATCGGCCGCGCGGTTGATCGTTGTATTATAAAACAATGTGAAGCCTCGCTCGTATTCTAAAGTATTTAGTGTAACTCGAATAAACAGTTAACGCTTAGACCGTACGCATACCTGGCGCGCGTGCAGCCGCGCGTCGTCGTACGCATACGGCATTGTAAGATTAACCAGAAATGTTTCCTACGAAGTGACGAGTTCTCTCTATATCATACAAAGTGGCTCGTGGCTCTAAAAGAACGAAGTTTCTTAGGCCTATATAGTTTTGAGACCGTGTAATATATAAAATATATTATATATATATATATATGTATTATATATATATATGTATTATATATATATTATGTATATATATATATATTATATATATATATAATATGTATTATATATATTTGTATATTAAGAACGAAGAATCTGGTATTACAGAATTAACGCGTAAGATTATGAGAACGACTGCGACCGCGTGTATCCGTTTGAAAGAAGAAAACTAGAATAATCGTGTGTCTGTGAAGAAAGATTACCGACTGTGAAACGACGAGTGCGTGTGTGGCTTACTTCGCGACGCAGACGCGCGAAATCGATGCTAGCGATCGCAGCGAGACAGAAATTTCAACGGGTGATAAGCTCGTCTGGCCTGTATCGATATATGATACGTATGCACCGTGTATCGGTCACCTAGCCGAACTGATGCACGTAATTTCGTTGTCACCGCGAGAACGCGATCGGTGAACTGCTTCGACGAAAGAGGACGAGCGACCGTTCGAACGAGACGTTTGAAAGGAACTGTTTCCACGCGAAAGCTATGAAAAATCGTTTCAAAATTCGTCGATGGTTAGACGCTGTTAGTTGGACCTGTCGTACGTACGTTCGACAGATTCGGCTGAACGACGAGCAAATTTTTTCCTCGATTCCTCCTCGGCGCCTCTTGTTTTCCAACACTCGCGTTCATTCGCGGGGAATTTCCCCGTGAGACGAACGCGTCTAATCGCTCGCCATTTTCCTGAATGATCCGCGTTCGATTTGGCGCGCTCTGTCTCCTTTTCCAGCGACTTTTTTTTACCCGTTTCTCTCTCTCTCTCTCTCATTCTCTCTCCCTCTCTGTCCTTCTTTTTATGCTTAACACAGTGGTTGAACGTTTTCGTTAACGTTTGCATTTCGTCTATTTCTTTTTTTTTTTTTTTTTTTTTTTTTTTTTTTTTTTTTTTTTTTTTTTTTCTTTGGTTCTTCGTTGCCCTTTTGGGATCGATTTGCGATAATACGTCTACTTTCGCGGAAAACGTAGCAGCGTAATTTAAGCAACACACCGAGGACTGCCCTCTTGTTCCTATTCCATATCCTTTCTTTTTACTCTTAACACTGCAATTTACGTACGATTAGTCATGTACATACATAACACGAGTAACCTAAGATTTTCTTATATTTACGTTTAGACTTTTAGGTAAAGATAACACATTCGACAAACAAAAATTTCGACGACGCTTTCCTTCGGATTTATCTTCGACAGCGACACTTTTAATATTCTTTTTCCACGCCTTTTCTTTTCTCCCTTCCTCCCTCCCTCTCTCTGTCTCTCTCTCTCTCTTTCTAACATAATCTCGCGTTTGTTCGCGCGCGAAACTGCCTCTTAGTTAGTTCTGGCCAAAAGACAACGTTTTCTCTCACGACTGCTCAATGTTAGATTGCTCAAGCTCTGGTCTGATCTGTAGTTAGCGTGAAATCAATCAGGGAAATATTGTCACAAGTCCTCCGTGCCGAGACTCGCATTGATGACGACAGTGCACAAAAGAAGGAAGAGGAAATCGAACGATAAAGGAAATTGGACGCGTTTTCCTTACAAAAATAATAGTCTCTTTCTCTCCCCCTGTTTCTTTCTCTCATACTCGTCTCGTACACACGCGTTTCAGTCTACCATTCTTATTCCCGTGCTCCTATTATGATTTTTCGGAATTATTTTTCGTTCCCCGTTGTTTCTCCCTTTTCCTGTCTGTTCTTCAAAACTCTCAATCGCGTATCTGCGATACCACCATATACGTTTAACGCCCTTCTAGAGGAAAAAGAAAAAGAAAATAAAGAAAAAGAACGAAGAAGAAAGAAACACTGACACCGACTTCCTCGGAGAAACCACTAATTTTTATATAGGGATCTTGTAACGAAGTTTTTCTACGCTGACCGTATTTTGCATAAGGACAAAAAAAAAAAAAAGAAAAAAGAAAAAGAAAAGAAAAGAAAGAAAAGAAGTCAAAAGATATTTTAAAATATCACGTATTGTTAATCCGACTGTTAGAATTACCGTACTATTAGTATTGTTACGTTTAAGCCCGCAAAAGGACAAAAAAAAAAAAAAAAAAAATTGCAAAAGAAGAAAATGATCAATACGAACGCAAGCATGTTTCGTTTTGCCCTGTGGGGCACCGTAAAAGCGAATGCGACCTCGTCGAACGATTCTCGCTCTCGATCGACGCGCCACGAGATCGACGATCGTTCGATGACCGCGTCGCCGTTCGTTCGTTCAAGTTGTTCGTACAACAAAACTGGTGAACGTTTTTTCCTATTATTTATTTTTTTTGTATATACATTATTGTCGTATTTATTTGTCAATAAAGAGCTTGCGATGCGCGGATACAAGGATGCTTTCATCATCGGCCTTTACCTTCTACACGCACGTCCGATATCGGTTATCGGTACGCTGAAACGGTTACGCTCCTTCGTTGTACAAATTGTTCGATAAGAGCGGCGCTACGACCGAACAAGGAGCGATTCGCCGCGAAAAAGTAAGTCGAAATTATAGAACGAAGCTCTCGCGTACGAGGCTTCGTTTTCGAGAAAAACGACGCTTGAAAATCTACTCGGTTCGCGCGTATCGAGTCGAAGTTACAACTTGGCTTCTGTTTCTGCTCGTGTTTGTATCTATAAGCACGAACAATATCATTGTCCGCTTCGTATCGTACTTTCTATCGAGCTGTATTAATACGTGTAGTTTCTTTTATCGCGTTTGACTCGAACGATTCCATAAATAAGTGTAGAAGCGTGTATTAGCTCTTAAAATTAATTTTACTCGCGTAGAGACTGTTCGAAACATCGCTCGTAATATCACGCGCGTAGTTGCGCTTTTCCGACTAAATTGTTATACGTATAGTTGTTGTAACGTACGATTTACATCTCTAGTTTCTCAAGAGCAGCAACAACGATTGCCTCGGCTCGCTGCACACCCTGAGGTCTTTTATTAATTTAACCAGATAGGACAGGCGTACCGTGCAAACTTTTAAAATCGTTCTTCTCGCGAACGAACACGTTCCTACGCGAAAGCTTCGTTCTACGCACGTTCGGCGGCATATTGTATCGCGACGAATCGCTCCTCGTTCGGCTGTACCACCGGTTGTCGGACGCGATCTACGATTAAATTAAAGACAGAAACGAGATGGAAGGAAATTCTTATTTACGCTGTCCCGGCAAATTGCACGATGTGTTCCTGATCGTTCCTATTATCGTCGATATTTTACGTTATCTCGTCGATTATAAATAATAACCGCGCGATAGAAACGGCAATCGCCGATGACAGGTGCTCAACTCACGCCAACGACAATAGAAGAGAAATGCGACTGTTGTCGCATCGTTATAGATAACTAGAACGTCCTAGAGATTTTTTCAAGAGTTTCAATTCCGAGAAAAGAAATGGGATTCCAACGAGGGCTCGCGTCCGAAGAGCGACAATATCGCGATTACGGGCTAATCGGCACGCGCATCGGTCGCCGTGTAATTATTTTTATCGGCACAATACCGCGCGATACCGTTTCCAACCAGTTCTTGGTGCCGCATGGCCTACTCGAGAAAAGAAAATTCCTTTTCGGCACGGCGACGTACAATGAGCGGCTGAATTACGATCGCTGGACACGCCTGGTTTCGTAACCTCGTCGATTTTGCGCCACTGCTTCGAGACACCTTGATTTTTCTCCTTTCTCGATAATATGGTGCACTTTGAAATATACACATGTATACGCGAAGATCTTTTCTCGTTTCGCAAGCCGATTCGAAACACGTAGCTGACGACAGGCGACCGAATTTCATCTTCCAAGCGATTCGCAGCTTCTCGCGCCACTGTAGCAAATTCGGATCGTTTCCGTACGTTGTTCGAAGCTTGCAAAATCTTTCGACGTTCCGATGGGACAAGGAGTCTTCGCGATTTTGATACGTCCTGCGAATTCTGGGAGTCTCGGATGTCTCGAGAGTCTTGGAACTCGAAATAAATATGTTTACAATGGGAACATTCTTAAAGTTTCATCGAGAGTGCCTTCAGACTGTCGATACATATCGTCGATATTTCAATTTCAGTTCTCGACTAACTTGTTATTACAAATTCGTCAGCGTGTATCGTTGATATTTATTGGTAAATTGCGTTTTATTTAAGAGCTTTGAGATATCGATAATATAAGAGAGGGCACTCTTGATTCACCGCGTAAATGCACTGCTTGGACAAATTGCTCGCAACATGATAAATATAACATTTATTAGCAAACTCTCGAAATTCTCAAGACTTGCAAAACGACCGATACTTTGAAGATTTTGAAGGCTTTCGAGACGCTCAAAACTTAATCGAGACATAAGAATCGCAAGCCTCGAATTACGCGCCAGACGATTCGAATTTTTCGTTGCGTATACGGATTCGAAGCGATCGCAAATGTGTCTCGGACCTCGTCGCTATATGCGGCGAACGAGCAAGTATTAAAATAGCAACAGCTCTCTTCTATTCGCACGACGACGTGCGGATTTGAAAGCGGAGAATCATTTATATTCGGCATTTTTCACGAGACGTTTTTGTCGAACATAATGCACGACGTGCTTTCACTATCGTTCTCGCTGCGACGAAAAGAAAGTGCTGTAACCCGTCCCCGTTGCGAAAATCACCCTGTAACACATCGTTCGAACGATCCGTAGGTGTACGCCGATCGAACGTTATCGATCGATAAATCAATCCCTTTTGACGTGCCACGTTGTCAAGCCAGGAAGAAACATACGATTGTTCGCAACGAGTCGTTGTTCTTCGATATCGAATAGAAGGAAGAAAGATGGAGGAATGTTACTAATCGCCGTAATAATTGTAATTGTAATGCTCGACGTTGGAAAAAAAAAGGAAAAAAAAAAAGAAAAAAGAAACCGAGACGGCCGACGAAAGCTTTTATTCCATTCGCAATCCCGCCGCCTCGTGTGTCCGACTACCCCGTTAACTGTAATTTACTATTACGATTATACCTTACGCTATACGCAAAATGGAGACAGAATTTTATTTACCAAATACGAGTTTTTTAATAAAACAGTTTTTTGTGAAAGATACAAACCTGCCTCGGCTTGTCCATTTCTTTCTCTTTCAAGTCGCGCTGCGATATATGGCTTGGATAAAAATATAGATACACGTACGTGACTGTTCAAAAGTCTTGGGATGGTTATTACGCATTTAGCTTCGAAATTAAGGAAAAGATAGATATTAAGTTGTACGATAAAGAAAGTATTCTAACGCGTTATAGATTTCATCGAAATACAACGTACAGTTCGTAATCTACGTCGCTCTATCAAGAACGCTAAATGTGTCGAGACTCTTGCGCAGAAGTGTTCGTACAGGTAACAAGTACGTGTATATCGAAACATATGTTTGAGAATTTTTACGATCCGTCAACGCTCGCTATGACAACGTTCGAAGATTCAAGAAAGATTAGAAAGATTAGAAAGCGATGAAATTTATATTAATCTGTATAGCTAACGTTATCGTAAGATATACCAGAGGATGGCAAAGACACGCGTTTGCTCTCGTAATCGATCGAGGAGACAGTTTCCCTTATACGATTGATCGCTAATACGTACGTTGATTTTAAAGTTGCACTCTTACGAAGGACTCGGTAATACGACTTATCGCGTCGTTCGCCTACGTTCGAAAATTGTCGCGTTTGTGTTTGTAAGGGGACTACGTTAGAAATTCGAAGCCCTTCTACCGGCTCCAGCGATGCTTTTCGATTGCCTGCGAGATGAATGAGTTTTCAAGGAACAACTTAGAAAGCTGCCACGACCAAATATGGCGGCATCTTGGACGACGGGATTCTTGGGAATCGTCGGCCCGCGGAACGGCAAACAGGTATATCCCGATTTCGTTCCTCGTTTTGCATCTCCCGCGTGTCTGTTGTGCTCGTCATGACACTCGGTGTATGTATGTACGTGCAACTGCAGCCCGTTCACCGAGAGACTGACCTCGAT
This sequence comes from Bombus superbus, assembly GCA_014737385.1. NCBI lineage: Eukaryota > Metazoa > Arthropoda > Insecta > Hymenoptera > Apidae > Bombus > Bombus superbus. The sequence continues at coordinate 3,096,874 of JACXIK010000038.1, read as the reverse complement.
TCCACGTTTCAAGAACGTGCCTTTTCGCGTCACGACTCGGAATCGTCGCGACCTTTGCGATCCTTTTATTCCACGACGACGGTTTTAGCAGCGGAGCCCCGCCGTTCGAGACACGAATTCCAATCACGATCACCCTTTGATCGATTTTTACCCATCGATTCAACCGCTGTAAGAAGAAGGCTACCACGTTTCTGCGAAACAGGCAAGACAACGGTGGAATCGAAGGCTCTGCGATTAAATTAACAGGCTGACTACGAACGTTTGCATTTATGGGAAATTTCAACGTTTTCTCTGTGCGTTTAAGCGTTCGTACAGGCGAATACCACAAAAATTGGAATTACGTACGAAAGGAAAATTTTCCAGTCTTGAGAGAACGCGAACGTTCGTTGTTTGCGTGCGCTCTGTAAGAAGACCGTCTTTATGGAAATAAAACGCTCGCATGTTTCGCTGTAAAATTCGTGCGTTCTATATCAAGACCAAGAGCAGTTTTATCGATACTTCGTATTATCGTTCGCGCGAGAAGTCGTATATGCTTCGTTCAAATAAAAAGGAAGCTCTTTTGTACGAGGGTTATGAAGCGTTTTGTGGCTGATTACATGGAAGCCGATGTACAAGAAGATGAAGACATTCGTTAAGAGAAGAAACGTTCGGCAAGTACGTGGAAGAAAGTTGCACGTTCCTACACTTTTGTATAATTGGACTACGTAGGAAAGATTTGTACGCGATCTGCGTGGAATGCGTTAACGGTAGGTCGAAAAGACCAGCTTAAACAAGGTGTATACGGTTGTTCCAACCACTTACTGGACTTCGGAACACCGAAAAGTGCATCGATACAAGGTGAGGACCGATCGACGAGCATATTCGGGGATATCTGATTGACCGACTGGTCGTTCTGCCATGAGTTTTACCGGCAGTTCGAGCGTCTTCAAGGAGACGGTTCGTGTCTCACGGCTGTTGTTCGGACTTAACCAGCGTAACGGGTTACAGCAAGATTGCTCCATTTTTCAAGCGAACGTCAAACGGAGTACAATTTGCAAAAAGAACGTTCGCGTTCGTTTCTTCGATACTTTTTTCAAAGATAGCCCGCCGGTTTACCATGGCTTTGGAGAAAATTTCGCGGATGAAAATAAATACCGTCGGTGGATCAAACGCCTTCCTTCCGACTATCTTCGCTCAAACCGTAAAACCGTAAAAGTTTCGTTCTAAATCTTCGAGCTCGTATCTGCCGATGTTGACCCAGTTTGCACTACACGCGTGAGACGATTTCGTCAATGGCGGGACAGAATGAGAAACTGTCGCAACGTGACGCATTTAATAATGGCGTGACGAAACACTGATTTAATTAAATACGGTCTCGTTATAACGCGTCGTAAATGGTTGAAGATACTCGGCGAAGGAGTCACCGACGTTCTCCATCGTTCGATGGAAATCAATGGATCGGTGCTGGCGGATAAGTCCATTAAGCAGAGTGCGTCATTGAAAACTTCAAAGTGCGATATTCAAAGTTAGATGGTTGAAGAGGTGGCTTGAACCAGCAGGTACCGTTACTACCTGTTCCTCGAACCGTCTCCAATTTTATCTCTGTTCCCGTACGTGGGCAGGAAGAAGAGGAAGAAGCCTCGTCCTCTTCGCGTCTCTCTATACCTCTGACCGTACCGTCTCCCTTTTCGCCACCCTCCTCTACCTCTCTCTCTCTCTCTCTCTCTCTCTCTCTCTCTCTCTCTCTGTCGGCCGTGCCTCCTCGAGGATCGCAAAATTTCAGGGTCGTTAACCCACGAAAACGAGCCGTTTCCACGGAAACGTTTCTTTTTGCTCCTGCCGTTTTCACACCTATGTCGGAAACCGGTAAGCTATTTCCTCGCGCGCCGCGGCCAGATCCAACGTCGCGGAGAGATCAAGAGGAAAAGAGGATGCTTCTTCCGACCGAGTCAGCGATTGAAACAAAAATTCGCGTTAACGGTTCGATGGCTGCGATAGGAGGAAAGTCCCAACGGGGTGGTTGAGCTAATATCGTCAGTGAAATTTAGCAAACTACGAGTCACATCTTGCCAGCGCCAACGCAAGTTCTCGTGGGTTGGTTCTTCTTAGGTCTCAAAAAGATCCTCTATCTAGGTTCCATTCGTCAAATCGCGTTCACGCGAGTGTGAATTGTACGCAAGCCTCGAGCAAGGATCACCGGCAGTAGCGGAGTACTTTGTTCAAGATCAAAGTTGAATCAATGGCAAGGAATGGTTCTACGGTGTCTGGTCGATCGTTTTAGTCGCACGTGTAACACGAGTCGCGGGTGTTGCATCCGCGACACGTGCCATGGACGACGCGATACGATCGAACGCAAGAAGAAGGTCGGGTGTTTGAAACTTACGGTGCAACTTAAAAATCGCTTTCGTTCCAAAATCCGCTTATTCGAGGTCTCCGTTCGGTTGGCGCAAATGTCCGCGGCTTAGTAATAAGAAGGACATTGCCGGACGCCATATAGAGATACAGTTCCAAAACAGACTAGCGGAGATCGTTGTCCTCGTTCGAAGTTGCACGGATGCGCGCGCGCGTTTATCGAGACTCCTACCAACTCCGATCGGAAAGCCACCTGCCGCATACCTTTTGCGCCGTCGCCGGAGGCGGCAGTCTCCGCTCTTTCTCTCCGAGGAGAGAGAGGCAGAACCAGAGAGAGAGAGAGGGAGAGAAAGAGAGAGAAAGAGAGACGATCGGTGAAAAAAAGATTCGCTTTCACGAAAGTCCATGCAGCCATTGCAGCCTTTTCGTTTTCCCGCATCATCCTCTGCGCTCATCTGGAATGCGCGACTACTCGAAGAGAAAAAAAGTAAAAGAAGAATGGAATGTATCGAGCGAGTTTATTGGAAGTTAAATTGAAATTAGAGGCATTTTTTGTCGATTTCTCGGCTTGCAAAGGGTTATACAGATGATCTCTTTCTATCGGCTCGCATATTGAAAATAGAGGGCTCTGGCAATAGTAAATTTCAAGGAGACGTAAAAGAACGATATATTTGTAACGTCGTACATTTTTTTATAATTCTCAATTGACGAAGACGATCGATGCGAGCTTTGAGTGACTCGCATGTACACCGTTGCATCGTTCGACTCGATAGTATTATTCTTAACCGTTTCTTTTATCAATAAATATTCTTATCTTTGCAAAAGATATTGCGTATCGTTTAAAAACTGCGAATTTTCTCTTCCGTATCTGACTTTGATTATTTCTTTATCCGTTTAAGACTCGCTCGCTGATACACGATCCGTTAAAAACCGGTTATCTTATATGTTACGATCTTATTGAAGCAGTAAAAATTCTTTGAACGGAGGAATGTTGTTCTCGTAAGTAAATCAGAGCGCTCCGAAAAATGCTTTAAATGGAAGTTCGATAGCGCAAGAACTGTAACAGCGTGCGAAATTCTCGACACGCGACGCCTATGCACCGTTGCTCGATCGGCTTGCCGCTTCCACGCGATTCGATGTTCACGGAACGGTCTCTGGAATCGGTAATTGCTAGGCGAACTGTCGATCGTCCTCGTTACGCGTTCGAATCCAAGTCGGTCCGAAACTGTGACTGGCTCGACACTTTTTTTCTCAACCTCGTCCACTTTTTTTTTTTGCGTGACCTCTGCGAATGCGACTTACAGCCGAGCATTTTAACGTGTAAATTTACCTGCCCTTCCCCCCTGAAGCGCTGACAGGCATTCACGACTCAGCCTGTACGTAGCGAAGGAAATATCTTTCAACTTAGCATGGCAGAGCGCACAGCTTGCCGTAACTTGCCGGTGGATCCTCGAATTGCTTAGGCAAGGACGGTCCCCGTCTAGTCTGGTGTAAACGGAGCAGTTGCGGCGAGGCACGCTTTCCTCGATTATTACGTAAAAGTTAACTGCATACGCGACTGGCAACGATGACGATTACGCGACAGGAATAACGCCGTGATTTCATCGTTAACGTTGTTCAACGCCATGAAACACGGTTATTTTCCCGTGCAGTCGCGTGTCACCGAACGCTCGACGGTTCTTTTCGTGTTGCGTGCCAATGGGAAACGCGTGGTCGGGGTCAGTCACCGAAAAGAAGACAGAGACGTTGAACAAAGGATGAAATATCGCGTCATAATTTATTATACCCGCGTAATATCGCGATGCGAGGGGAGAACGTACGCTCGTAAAGTAAATAAAATTTGCAATGTAAAATCACCGTGTACAAACGGAAATCTCAAGTCGAAAAATCTAAAGTAAATTATTTCGACGCTCGTAATCGTCTTCGCCGTACTCCGCGTAAAGTCTACGTTCTTTGCCGCTGGAAAAAATCGTTTTCTACTTTTTTCACCGTTCGCGTCGTTTACGATTTCAGCTCCTTAATTATCGACCTCGCGGAAGCGAAATCAGACGCGCACTTTGCGCCGATGCCGCCGCTCGTACCAGCAACCCAGATCTTCGCGCGATGGAAATATACCGTTAAAACGTACCAGGGGCCCGCAGCCGTAACTGCCGTTCGACGAATCGTCGTTTGCCAGGAATTCTCGTTGCCCCTCTCCTCGTCTCGACGATCGATCCAACACCGATGGATAGCTGCAGGATATCCGGACGATTTTCGATGCATCGATCGAGAAACTAGCGGCGAATTTAGACTATACAGACGCGTTGAACGTGCATCGCGGATGATTCATCCGTGTTGACGACACAAAGATCGTTTTCATCCGTATTTGATCCAAGGCGAACGTCGAAAGCGATCGGTGAACGAGATAGAGTCAATGAAAAATTTAATTGCAGCGCAGCAGTCGCGATCGGTCTACGTTTGTTCAGCAACGAATAAACAACCGCCTTTCTCTCGTTTCTAACATGGACGAAGTTCGATAGCTCGAAAATCTCTCTAAGATCAAGATCCTGTTCGTTCCTTCCTGCTTCGTTACGAGAACGTGCATAACTATAGAAGATTTTAACTCTTCCCTTGAAACTCGAATTATTCGTTTGTTTGTTTGTTTGTTTGTTTACGGGAAAGAACGAACCAGGTATGCAGTTGTTATAAATTTGTGGAAGATAAATTCATAAGAATACGTATGAATTTGTACAAACAAGGTTCGTTACAAACTAACATAGATTAGGATAAGATGGAAAACAAAAAAATCTTGATGACATGGCTAGATTGGAGGAAAATGTCGGTGGAAGAATAAACGCTATCGATATTTAACGCTACGCGGTTGATATCAGCATGGTAGCCATGCGTGTTTCATGGGGGTGCGCGCGAAAAAAATCACAGCGTCGCAGATTTCTCGCACGAACGTTTAATTCCAGGCGTTGGATCGTTTTTAGACAGCCGATCGGGCCACTAAATACATCGCGGGCAAATCAAACGTCACGAAACTTTCTTCTAGATTCTAGCGATGTTAAGCCAACGGTGAACGATTTTGAATTGGCCGATTTTGAATTGATAATTACGACGTGTTCACGTGTTCAGCCCGATGTTTGGCAGGCTACTCGAATTGCCAATGTTCGACCGTGTTTCGCGCGTTCTCTTGCAATAACTGTACTCGTTATATAATTCGGTCTCGACGCCCGTTATTTCATGACATTTCGTTCGTCATTTCGCTGACATTTAAAAAGCTGGTAAAATAAAATCAACCATCCAACTGTTACGAATAATCCGATTCTCGTCTGTCGTGTATACACGTACGTGCACGGAACCATCCGAATCGTGCAAAATGTAAAAACGTAGATTCGCATAAATCGCTCCGATTTTATCGTCTGTAAATTGTGTTCCGGAAAATATCCGGGACGAACAACCTCGATGCAACAACATCCTCTATTAGAAAACACGATGGTGACCGAGTCTCGCGCTGGTGAAAGCGTCGTAAGCTGCATCGTCGCGCTTTTTGCCAACGTTTCTTTCATAATTGTCGCGATCGTCTCTGTTGGAACCGCGGATAAACGCGTGACGAGCGCGGACGGCGTTACACATGGGGTCGTTATAGCCCTACGAGATGCAGTAAGACGTCCGCGATGACTGCACGCCATACGAAACGATGAAAAACCTTCGTTGCGCCGTGATACAGATACCATTCGTTAAGTTGAGCGGCGATAAACGACTTCCGGCCTGTTTCTTACACTACCGATGCATATTCACTGTGCAACGCGGTTATACGAGCGAAAGTACTTTTAGCGGGAAATTATCGGCGCGCGGCATGCCAGGAACAACTCATCCTCGAGCGGAAGGGAAGCGCAATGGATAGAAACGCGCAGGAAGCGAAACGAATCGAGTAGCGAAATCGTTAAGCGTGCGGATACTGGACGCCAGGACTGCGACGATCGATTTCATTTACGACACAGCGTTATACGGTCGATTATAGAGGAAACGCGTACGTAAAACCGTACGTACGCACGTATGCTTACAGAAACATTTTTCGCCAGATTCATTCTTCAGATTCGGATTCTTCATTTTCCTAGGATCAAGTTTCTCCGGTGCGTACGTATTCAGACCTTGCGATTAATTAGTATACAAGCGCTACGATAGATACAACCATTGCAAATCGTCCGGTAGGCTACGTGGACGTACGAAACGAACCGAGGGATCGAGCCTGTCTTTAGATTCCGGGCTGCGCGTTTATTTAAATATTCTTTTCCCTTTCGACCGAGTGGCATCGTGCACGATGCACCATAAAGTTTCTAACGGCGGCAGAAAGCACGACGCGCCGCAGCGCGTCGAAACTCGAGCGGAAAACGAACGCTTCTCGCCTCTGGCTCTGAATCACCGATCCCGATAAACGACTCGCGCAACATTCTCACGGCCGTCGCCGCTTTCCAACCTCCGCGACTCGTTGCATTGTTGCGGCTTTTGCATAATTCCACTTCCGACATTCCGACCGGCGTTTTCGCCCGCGTGGCCACCAACCGGCACGGTTTTACCGGCGAAAGTGCCTCTAATGGTAAATAATCAACAACGATGTAGTCGAGTGGAATCGAGCTGTGCGCGTATCGATGCGGCGGCGCGACCAAGGAAACGTCGATGGTCGACGGATTCGACGTTGTTCGCGGCCGCACGATGGGTCTGCGGTTTTGCAAAACGGGCCAGTGGTATGTCGGACACGTCTGACAGGATTACCCGTCGAGTGCATATATCGGTGAGAATCGAATCGACGTAACTCGAGTACCGCGTTTCCCTCGCTATAGTCCAGGTGCTTCTGGGATACGAGCCACCGCGAGTTTCTCATTCATCGTCCGGTACAATGTTTTCGCGCGTCGCGCGAGTTCTTCTTCCCGTAGGCTACGGTTATAGCGAATGCGTATTTCCCGACGAATTGATAAATATAATTAGCCAGTTAATCGCGGGATTTAATTTTAGAAATTTCTCGCGGGATTAGATCGTACAGTGTGTAAATAAACGCAAGCGACCACGAGTATACTCGTCAAGCGCAGTTAACCGATTTACTGTACGTGCGCTCGGTAATTATTAGGACGCAGGAATCAAGACTGACCATAAGAATCGTCTTATTGGAGCGAGGGTCTCGAGGCTTTCGCGGATACTCGCGTCAACTAGGATAGCCACGCTTAAACCGCCGTTAAACGCAGCATCGTCGCGATGGTAAACGTTCGCTGCGTTCAACGCCGTTTCGTGCCTTCGGAAACGATCCAACAGCAACACGGTCCCAAAAGTTTCGTCTGCGTCGCAATGAACTTCGTCCACGTCGCAATTAGCTCGGTCGAGAGTCGAAGGACGCGCTGATAAAGCGACGCTTCGTGTATACAGCGTGGAACGCGACGAAATTAACCGCGAGAATGTTGAACGGCGTTAAGCGAGATCTTGTTGGAAACTCGCCTGATGGGTCTCGAGAAAACGTAACGTATGCAACGTAATCGCTCTCGTCAGAGTCAACGTACATATATACACGTGCATACATACGTTTGATTATTCCGACGTATTCGTCAGAACGTTAGTTCGTCGGAAAACAGTCTTGCGCGTTCTCTTTGATGTTCCAGGCGAATTGTCACGCGAGTGGGTAGGCGCAACCTCGAATTACGTGGATCGTCAGAGGAGAAGAACCTTCGAACTCGGTCGACGAGGATTAGACCAAGGAACATGCTTGCCTCGAGAGACGCAACTGGGGGAATGTAATAATAGCAAAGAAGAAAAAGAAGAAGAAGAAGAAGAAGAAGGCGTACAGAGAGTACGCCTCCGGCACTTTTCTCCTGGCTTAATCGTTATGGAAAGTCGGAGGATAATATGGGACGTCGGCGCGCCGCAGAATCTCGTAGGAGCAGCCAGCGATCTCTTGCAAAAACTAAGCGTTCGAACCGGCAGTTTCCGACGAGCGTCGAAAAAGATAACGAAGAAACATTCGTCCGATCGTACTTGTCAGGTTGAGTTCGCGCGAGACGTCGTTTCTTCGAAATTCGAATTTAGGATAGGATGATAGAACGTTAAGAGAGAACGTTAGCCCGTCGTCGAACGAGCCTCTTACAAGCCAAACTGTTCGACCTCGGCTTTATCTCGCAAATATCGTCCAATCTCGTTATCCGACTTAATAATCCTGTAAAAACGAACGTGTTATTGTCGTAGCGATACGAACGTCGAAAATTAAGAACGGGAATAGCCCTGGGAAGATTCCATAAAATCCAGAGGAGAAATATTTATCGAAAATAAATATCTCGACGAGCAAAAGTGTGTCAAGATTTCGGTCGGACAATAGTTCAATTAATACAGTCGCTTCGGTGAGAAGCGAAAGTATATTTCAATCGAAGAAAACGAATGTTTCGTACGGTCGAACTGAACTACGGATATTCGTGGGAAATCTAAGTTTAAAATCTAAGTATGAAATAATATGTGACTGCAATTGAAACGTATCGTTTACGTGGCTATGTGAATACTAAACGCCGATGGTAGTTCCATTTTGGGTATTAATACATTTTCAACTCGACAAAATTCCAAAAGTTCGAGCCTACAGACCGGCAGAGTTTGAACAGGTGTACCGGTGACTGATGGCGCGTAACTCGAGCAGAAATTGCGCGTACCGCTTAATCGGTGCGTAACGTGGAAATACGCGCGCCCCGTTCGAAGCGTCAAGCGCGGCATCGACGACCGCGGATAATAACGCAGGCACACCGCAAGAATCTCGTTGGGTCGGATCGGCTGGTAGAGGCCACACCGTCGAAGCAAGCTGCGCGTCGATGCGACGCGATGGTGAGATCGGTTCCCTGCAACGCGCCAACACTCCACGACGCTCGAATCTGATAACTTTTTCGAAAGTGCGAAACCTTTCCAACGGCCTTACTCCGTTCGATCCTCTCAATTTCTCAATTCGACAAAATGCGGTCAATTTCCTAGACACGGTCGTCGTCGCTAAACTCTCGATTTTCGCGCATTGGCGAACGCTCGCGTTATTAAACGAGCTACTCAGAAAGCTGATCGACTTCATAAATTAAAGAACAGAAAAAGTCACGATATCAGATACAGATGTTCTTTGGAATTCAGGTGGGAACGTACGATTGTCTTATACGACTGGCGAAGTTATTAAGAAGGCAACTCGTAGATCCTTTTCAGAAGTTGAACGATAATTGGCGATGAAATTGCGAAATTTATACGAACGCAGTTGGTTGGTTTAACTCGCCAGAGGTTCGGATTCGAACAGCGAACAGGTCCGACCACGTTGCTTCGAAAGTTACGGCAGCAATCTCTCGCGAAAAAGAACGGAATCTCCGAGTAAACTGGTACTACGCACCAGGCGCTCTAAACTCTCCATTTTTGCACACTGGCGAACGTTCGCGTTATTAAATTGCAAAGGTTCGAGTTGCTGGAAAAGCCGAGCGACTAATTTCTCAGCGAAGAACAGGTCGATCTCTAAACGCGCCCGGTGTTACCCAACCGTCCTAAACTCTCGATTTTTGCGCGTCGATTCGTGCCATTAAATTCGAGGCTCGGTGGACAGGTCCGGCCAAATCGTTCGAAAGGCCACAGAAGGGGACTCGAACGGTGGAGGTACGGATGGGCGCTTGGCTCGCGGTTAAAGGAGGTTGAGTGAACGGGGGACGCGGGTAGACAGCCGAACAGAGAGGAAAAGAGTGGAGATGCGAGAGGAAGAGAGAAGGAGCTGGAGAGGGAAGACAGGGGGGCAGAGGGGAAAGAGAAAGGGGGAAAGAGACAGGAGACGGTGTTTGTAATCAAAGGGGCGATCCGCGGAGCGGCGTGGAAGAAAGTCAGCCTACTGGTGAGCCAGTCCGGCACGGCGCGTTGTCCCGAATGCACGTCGAACCATCGATTTCCGCGTGTGCTGGCCACGTGATCGTGCTCAATCGCCACATATCTCTCCTTGTGCCCGCTGTTGCTGTTGCTGTTGCCGACTTGGTCTATTCATCGCGGTTCCCGCTTCGCGGCTGCAACACCTCGATCGAACGCGATACTTGTTCCCGCTCGAAGAAGTTCTGCCATCGTACATCTCGAATCGATCGCGTAATCACTGGTCGAACGGATACCGCGGAGAGACTTTAACGGTATAACGCGAAAGGTGGGTTACGCGAGGAAACCTGTACAGCCTGGTAACAAGTCGAAAGAAGCTGCGTTCGAGGATCACGTGGTTAGAATACCGGTGGATGCAAGGGACAGGGACGGTTTGCTAGATTCCTGGCGATGAAAACGACTGGCGAATGAATGGTAAGTAGAGGTAATCGTCGTGGGAACTGACCCGGTAGGTTCTATAGGGTCGCGTCTTTCGTGTCTTTACCCGGGAAACGGAGCAACGATCGTTACAACGCGTACGTGTTTTGACGAGCTTCTGGCGAACGAAGCGCCCGTACAGCGATGTAGTTGCTTTCACGAAAATCTGCACGAAGGTACGGCATGAGTCGCATCTTTTCACTTTTCAGAGGCAAACAGTTTTAAGATTCGGTAGATTCCTGATCGAACTCGTATTACCAAAATTCTACGCGCGCTTGGTTTTGGAGCTAAACGCGTGCTTTTTCATTCCCTTCGACGTTTCGCAGAATATTCCTCGTCTCGATAACTGGACAATTGGACATCTCTGACTTTCGTAAAGCTCGTCAAACTTGTCGACTGTTTTTAAAAGACATCCGCATCTTTACGCCCGATACAGCTTATTTACGATTTCCGATCGCGCAATGTTAAAATCCTCCTGTTTAATCGCAAAATGACATCACGATCAGAAAATCAACATGTACGCGATTATTATGGAGTTCTACTATAATCATAACCTAAATCGAGCTTGGGGATTAAACGTTAGCTCTGTGCTATACATTCCAAGTTGGAAGACCTTCGAAGGTTGATCGTGTCGCGATGCTTACAAGGTCGAGTGGAAGATCGTAGGAATGCGAATGACATCGCGGCTACTATTCACGTGAATATAGCCGTGTAGTACGAAAGACACGAGGAAGCATCGCGACAAATAGACGAACGTACGCAACGAGATAGTAGCATATTGAACGCGACGTATTCGAGCTCGTACGATCTGGCAGTTCGCTATCGAAACTGCGTAATCGCCTAATCCGTTTAACCAGGTGTCACCGCTACGGCTTCGACGAACGTCACACTGATATGAAATCGAGGGAACGTCAAAAATTATCCTCTTATCGCGCTCTATTATAGAGATACCGTTCTTCGAGTTCTCCCCAACAAACAGTCCCTGACAAATTACGATATCCAACTATCGTAAGGTCATCGTATCGTACAAAAAGATACGTTCAAACGATCGAAAGAACATGGCAGAAATTCTTACGATTTGTCTCTCGAATACCAGAATGCCCAACCCGATTCGCGTATGCACTGGCTCGCGAAAATATTAAAACGATTATGTAATACTGGACCAAGACCCGTTACCAATAAATATATAAATAATAACGATCAACTGGTTATCGATGGAAAATACCAACCACCTGAAACACGTTCTGGATATCTCGATTTAGAGTTTCTATCAGTTTTCTCTACCTTCGATCCCCTTGATCCTTAGATTCTCTAAATGTTCTCCATCTTTGATCTCTGCCGATTTTCTCGATCGATTCGGTTACTTCCTAGCGGGAATCAGTTCCTAGCGGGAGTAAAAGGTTGCCGATAATACGAGACGACGTTTCCTCTGATCGACAAGAAATCTCTCCGGCGAAACCAGTTTCCATGGTAGAGGACAGCGCGGGGCCTTTGAAAGCCGGTGGCATTTTACATGTTTTTTCCACCGTGAGCGGAGAGACCACGGCGGATCGCCGTGATTTTCTAGCCGCCAGGTATTCATAGTCGATGCCTAGATAATTATTCCTGATTCCCGTGAAAGTTTCGAGCACGCCGACGACGCAAGGAAGCCGCCACGCTTGCCAAACAAACAACACGCGGTCCGATCCCTTTACCGCGTGCGCGTAACACTCTAAAGACACGCTGTCTCTCGCAACGAAAGCGATTTTTCTTTTATTCCGACGTTACACAACGCTTCCGTGTTTCTAAGTCATTTCCAAAGCGTTTGATTCGAGTGGCAATGCCGACTGTTATTGCTACTAATTCTTGACACGAAAACGCATAGAGTTTGTAAAGCTGGATCGTCTATCCTGTTAAGAACAGACCGTTTAACGTGTCATCCGATGATAGGAACGTCAGGAATGTAGTTTTTCTAGACGCGGAGGCCAAATATCTCGGAGATGATGCTGCACGCGCGCCATAAAAATAGTAATTTCAATTCGATTGAACGTGTTCGACTGCTTCGACATGAAAGCAAGTTTAAACGAGGGAAATAGCGACCGACCGGTTGACCGGATAACGACTAATTGAAAAAGATATCAAAAAGAAACGTTGGAAGGAAAGCCAGTCTGTAACGACTGTTTAATGCGCAATTTTTTGCAAATCGTGAGCTCAAAAGTAATTAATTTCTTTTAGTTGTAATAAAACGTAGTAAGACGATTTCTCAGTGATAAGATGGAAAATGTAGGAAACGAAAGAAAACAAGCGTCTCCGTAAATAAATCTTTCTAACGCTTGTACACGAACACCAAGCCGTTGAATAAGTTGAACTCAAACTTCAACTCAAATACGTATAAATTTCGAACGAAGGCTTTCAAGGCTTCGAATTAAAAAATTTCCGGCTTTTGAAGATTCGAACATCCGATATACCTTTGATCACCTTTCGATGCTAATCGCGCGATGAAAATAAAAGTGCAGCGATAAATCTTTCCTTCGCGGCCGGCGCGAGCGGCGAAGAAGAAAAAAAAAAGAAGACGGGACGAATTTAAAACGGCGTTTTCCCCGGCGAAACGAATACACGGGGATTTAAGTAATGAATGGAGCACGCTGTCAAAATCCGTGAAGCGTGACGGAGAACGCCGTCGTTACGTAATTCCGCCGCATTGTAGCGTCGTTCACGGCTGGGAAAATGCAGAATTCCAAAGGGTTACGGGTATCCACTTAGCCGAGTGTAAACATTTCCGCGCGGAACGCCCGATACTTCCGAATAAGGGCGCCAGCTCCGCCGTATACGTAGCAATTTATCCATTAACATGCTCGCCTCTGTTTTCCGCATACCTAACCGCGATGATCGCACGTTTAACATTGGAACTTTGATCACGATTCTCGACCTTTCGTACTCGATCGATTAATTACCCGACCATCTTACAAGATTTTGCTACGAAGGAATAACAAAATTAAACCGACACATGGTAGCGACGCTAAAGCAAATTGTACGTTCGAAACTAAATTTAAGCAAAATTCATCCGAACATTCTGAGAAAAACGTTCTCGTATTTGCGATTTATTTTTTATTCACACAGAACCATCCCCTTGCTCGTTACGTTATAAATTACCGTGACACCCTGTATAAGATAATTGCCACGTGGCAGACTACGCTCGGCGATAGAATGTTGCTCGTTCCCATTAACCGTCTTCCACTTGGTTCACCTGGAATGCAAAACTAGAATTTCCAGACGAGAATTCATTTTCCGTTAACAAGGAAAAATCGATTTACCGATGCAAGATACAAGGACAAGTCTGGAATGGGGCGGCGATCGAGACGGCGTTCGAAGTAGAATATGTCCGTTCGAGTTAGGCCAGAAGAGCGCGAGTAGAATGGATACGAGTTGTAGGTCAGTTTCGAGCGGTTTATTAATTCAGAGCAGGTTTAGCTGTCCCGGTTGTTTGACAAACCGATTACACTCGGCCGTAATCGAGCCGTGCATTTATTAGGATGCGGTATAGTTTTGGGTGTCAAGGCGGATGAGCAGTTAGAGGGTTACCCCGAATAGGGAGAGACCATTACGTGCCAATTTCCTTCTTCGAAGCCTTTGACTCTCGCTCGTCGAACGTTTCTACGCCCCGAATTCGCTCACGAGGAAATTAATTCCGAGAGAGACGTAAAAACACGGTGCTACCTCTAATTGACCGAATGCGCGCGTGCTCTTAGCGTTCCAACGCGAATTCTAAGATCGTTTATATGGTAACGAACGAGAGATCGTAAACGCCATTCAATGCGGAAGGCTACGTTTCGTTGTACAATGTATTCTGGTACAGTGGCTCGCAAAAGTATTTGCGAGCGTACCGAGCACCTTTTATGGACACGTTATACGAAACATTGCGAAATTTCATCGATGCTGCAACGAGATGCGATTATCGTAATTATACCGGTAAAATTTCGAACGAGTCTGAAAACGTACGTGGAAATCACGAGATATTTATTTTAAGCGTACACCTCGTCGCGAAGATCATCGAGGTATTTTAATCGTATTATTAAACCACGATATTTTTTCAGTGAGATCATCTTTAACGTTATACGTTTAAGATCAGCATCCGTACTGTACAGTAACATTGTACCAAGTATATGTCTGTAAAAAGTAAGTGTTCCGCAATTTCTATACGTATTTCCGGATTAGTTTCAAATTGCGTTACAATCACGATGGTCGAATCTCGTTTCAAAAAAAGTTTCAAAATGTTTCGTATAACGCACACGGTGTACGCGTGGAGGTTCTCCCTTCCTAGATATGTGAATTTTCTTGGCGCGCAAATACTTTCGCGAGCCACTGTATCTCGTGAGAATACGCGTACCGGTAAAATCGAACAATTTTACTAACACGGTATTTGCTGTTTCTGTTACTTTCCAACGATTTATCAATCTGGCGAACTTCGTCTACAGCCTCTTATTTTTGCGGCGTCGTGCGCGATTTCTGTGTCAAGTTTGAAACGGAACGATGTTATCCGGGACAGGTGCGATCGATTGGGCGCATCTCGCGAATCGGAACAAGGTTTCGTAATATTTTCACGAAGGTGCTCCGGTGCTGTGAGTGGCGAGAGAGCCGGCATATCGAGAATGTGGCGCTCAGCCCTGCGGCTACGAATTCCGTTACGCGCACTTGTATGGTTCTTCAGCTTCTGCCCGTCCTACACTGGCCACGAATAAATTTTTTTACCATCCAGCCGGCATCGGGATCCTCGACCGGATCCACGCTTCTTTCTCGTAAATTTCGTACAAGGAGAAGCAAACCTCTTTCGACTCTGTCGAATCGGATTTTTCTTTTAGCAATAACGTAATATAGACGGTAATGCACTGACGTTTGAAGAAATACGTAACTTTTATGATCTCTGTACAAGAAGCATATATTACGATGTTTAAAATGTGATCTTTTTTTTAACAATGGTCGCGGTAGTATGATATAAACTGTCCATCTATTAACACGTAAAGAAACATTGAAATTACAATTGAATTTATTGGGCGATTTCTGTTCCCAGTGTTTCTATTTGACATCGTTGTTTATTTATTTCGTTGATTTTGAATACCTGCGTTACAACGGCAGGATCCGTTACCGGATACAGATACGAAAGTAGAAAAAAAAAGAAAAGAAGAAAACTGTTGAAAATAACAATCTCGCACAGTAAGGATGAGAAAGTACAGTAATAAGGTGATAAAGGTAAATAAACGGTAGATTTAGGATCAGGATAATGCTCGCTCGAATCACGCATCGCTGATGCTTTTGCGGCGATTCGAAGTATCAAGATGGAAATATTTAAACTTACAAGCATGATATCGAAATAGTAACGGTTTCCTTAAAAAGTCTCAGTGGTGCATTAAAATTGATCAACGCGAGGATATGCCAACTGCTTGTACGGTCATCGATTGTCTTATACAGCAAAGACAAACCAGCGACAAATGTACGTTCATCCACAGATCTTGGATCAAGCAATGACTCTATTGGTAATCGAATAATCGTAGTACGTTCTGCTCGTAGAGTAATACAGTCGATTGCTCGCGACCCGAAGAAACCTACGTTGAATTCTTCCGAGAAACAGCGTGCGTTTAACAAAGTGACGAGACCAAATGGGGTATGCAGATATACTGTGCAGGTGGGGTGTGAATAACGAGCGGTATAATAATCTAATCGTTGTAGGTTGGAGAAAATCAGAGAAATGACGCGTAGCAAATTCTAAGGCTCTTAAGGATGTGTTTCAGATATTTTCAAAGTAGAGAGAGAGAGAGAGAGAAAAGGTTGGCCGAGAGTCTGAATAAACTCCAAGGTCACGGATGACTTAAATTGGAGAGATAGCGGAGTCTGAAAGTGAATAATGAGAAACAGCAAGAGAATAAGTAGAAGAATAGCGTATCACGTGATACTTGGAAACGTTGAGAACCATCCTACTCGATATGCACCAAGCGCCTAAATCCTCTAAATCAGACTGCAGATACGAACGATTTAGGGTGCCGTTAAATTATAAAATAGTTCAAAAAATAAACGGATCTTCTCTCGTATAAAATTAAAGAACGAACGTGCGTCGCGATTAGCTCAGTTAATCGAGATCCTACGGGTCCATCGTTGCTTGACTTCTTTCCACTCACCTTCTCCATCTCGGACCAGATTTCTCTTAATACCATCTCTACAATCGGCCCGATCGGAATCATCTTCCATGGAAACATCGTTCCTAATTTAACAAGACTATCCAACTTGCGCAAGGTAGAAAGTTCCCCCAATTTCAAATTCGACTATCTCCGCTGTTCCCAGTTTGACAAAATCACGAAAGCGCGAGACGATTCGACCGAGCAAGCTTCCTAGATCAAATGAAATTTTCCGATCCTCGCCCGCTGCCGAGAAAGACGGTTCACCGATGCACTCGATCGTTCACGATCAATGACGTACTAAAAAAAGGATCTACCATACACTGGAATCTGCGAAATAATGGTTAACGAGCGTGTACCTTCGTTATCTTATTCTCCATCGCTCGATCGTGGCGATCGATATCGTTTTCTACTAGCCGTTTCGACGTTTTCCGCGGGTCGCGTCCGAAGGTTGCGTGTGCACCTCGGCTGTTTCACCGAGTGATTTACGAGGCTAGAAGCAAGGACTTTCCATTCTCGTGATTCGCGTGAGACGTTCTCCGTGAAAAGGACCCTGTAGCAATATGAAAAATTACGACCGTGATTCCGTGGCGAACGGTGGGAGGACAGTTGGCGATCAGCTGATCGCTCGACAGTGACCCGGGGTCAATCTACTTTCTATTTCTCGCGTTCTACGGAAATCGGTGGAACAGAGGGAGGAGAAACTGCGTGACGGTCTCGAGTAGAAGTTGGAGGATACTTTCTCGCGACGAGAAGGCGAATATACATATCGTTAGACGATCGGGATGCTGATGAGTGAAAACGAAGTAGGCGGCGAATAAAGAGTCGCCCCTCAAAGACTTATTGGTCGAGACGAGGCGACGGGAATCGCGGGAATCGAGCGACTCTCTGGAAAAGTATTTTCTCTATCGTGAGAAGAGATCGCCGCGAGATCAAGGTGTAGAGAAGAAAGATCGGTCGGACGATTTTTTTCTCTTTCCCCGGGTACCACGATTGTCGTCTGCGTTCCACTCTCGAACGTGCGACAGGCGGCCTGTACATCATTCTGAATTAACTTTCCTAACGTACATAAATTTTATTATACTTCTATGCGCCTATAACAGCGCTCAGATTTTTATTATCGTTTCTCTCACGTGATTACAATTTAAAAATCGCTTGCGCAACGTTGCGAATACGTTTGACACGGTAAGATAGATTTTCTTTCTGCATACAAGTACTTTACGCTTCTTGTACACCTAATGGGTCCGACGTATGACATAAACGAAGTTGAAAGTATCTACTTTTTGTACCTGATACTATAGGGTTGGTTTTCCCTATTAGATAGATTTGCTCGTCTCGCTTAAAGACAGACAACTATAGCTATTTAATTAGAACTTAGTGTAGTAACGCGATACAATCAAAAGCAACTAAAGCGATGGTTCGCAACTTACAGCTTACGACTTCGCGACGACTCATAGCGACTCGACAACACTTGAGTAGCAACTACTCCACAACTCCCGAGTAATAACTACTCCACAACTCCCGAGTAATAACTACTGCGCAACTCCAGAGTAATAACTACTGCGCAACTCCAGAGTAATAACTACTGCACAACTTCCGAGTAGTAACTTACTCCACAGCTCCTGAGTAATAATTACTACCGCACCTCACTAACGGCTACCTTTTATATCATGGTTTCGGTATTCCTCCCACGCACTTGGGTTTTACAGCTCTTGACCTAAGATGGTCAAGTGCACCTTTTTAATTATCCCGTGTCCTAAAGGGCAATGGGTATATGACTCGCCAGCGCTTTTATTGTTTTCTACCTGTCGGGATTTTCTCGATACTACAACACCAGAAGTGCAAGACATTTTGAGAACAAAGAGATAAGTGTTTTCTGAATCGTCGATTGTGAATTCTTTGTCATTTTACACTCCCCAGAAATGAATTTACAATGCCTCTTATATTTCGCACATATATACATATATGTATATCGTTTTAATTTGTATATCGTTGGCGATTCTTACACGGAAGAAAGATATGTTTTAATGGTATCTACGTAGACTAAATTCAAATTCTACGGCGCATACCTACGTAGCAGTGTGATTGTAACAACGAATACACGCGGTGCAATGGTTAATCTTTTGAAAGATATCGAGGAAAATGTGAAATATTTGTCTTTCGCGTAGCAGAAAGAGTTCGAAGAGTTTGCTTTACAGGCACAGAAAAGTTGTCTTTTTGTCACTACGATCGTTTTCTTGCAACCTTCGCGTGTAAATAAGATCTTTTGAGTCAACTCGAAACGCAGCTACGCGTAAGAAGTCGATTTCACTGGCTGATTTATATTCGTGTATCTTTGATATTTGTTCGTAATTCGCGGCATAATCGTATTATTGTAACAGTACACGAGTAGTTGGGAAAACGAACAGTTACAGCGGGAACATGAAAGTTCCGCGTTAAGTTGGTCACGCGAGCTCGCCGGCATGTAGTTAAGATCGCTTAATAACCGTCCGGGAGGATCTTCTCGTGCTACGTGACACAGTTTGCAGGCTTGATGACAATCCGCGAGATTTCTGCTTGACAACTGTTCACGCACATTACAATTTCCCCCTACCAGATTCGTGTCTCGAAATCGTCTATGAACTTCGCCTTTCTCTCCTACTTCCTCGGTTAATACCGAAGAAATTCATCTGACGATTGTTACAGTTGCCATTTCCCTACATATTCGCGAGACTGTACGTATTAAGTTGTCCGAAAAGTTTCTTTCGTATTGTAAGGAAATAACGGACGCACCATATTCTCTGTTTTATATTATTTTTGTCGAATCACGTACGATCGTAATAATAGAAATAGAAGAAAATGGATCGTAGATGATTCAATGAAATAATACGAAACGAAAACAGGTTGTCCGTCTGTTATTTCCTTGCAAAAGGAAAGAAACTTTTGGGACAACCTAATATATTCTATCTTCTCTGGTAATAACAGTCGCAGTAAGGTACAATCGAATCGATGATTTGCGATTTAAAATCGTCAAGGATTCTCTGCGCGACGTTTAAAAGTTTAAAGGGGAAAAGATGCACAGAGTGCGCGTAAAACGCAAAAATATGTAAAATATTCAATATATTACTGGTTGTAACACTTGGTGGACGAGCCAACTCTCCATTTCGGTGCTGCTTCGTATTCGTGAGAATATGGATTTGCATACACATCCGTGAAATTCTCTCCTGCATATTCAGTATTAGCGAGGTTTGTAAGAAAGATTTTAAAGGCTTCATTATGGCTCGGCATAAATTACCAGAATATTTCTCTACGTTCCTGCCGCGAGCTTAAGTTTGAAAACGACGCCGTAAAATTTGCCCAGCAACGAAAATTTGGCATTTGGCATAGGTTAAAGACATTCTTCGCTTCGTCCAAGCAATATTTTAATAGCCGACGGAAGGAACTACAAATGAAGAAACTGTGACAGCTCCGTACTACATATTTCTTACATCTAGAATTAAAGTAATCCTCGTAAATCTGGAATAACGAAACCAATTAGTTATCGAGAAAGTGCATTAAATCGCGCAATTACTTTACGTACACGACGTTTCGAAGAAACCACGCGCAGAAAAAGTTTTATTCGAAGAAACGCCGCTCCGTATGCGGCAACCTAATAAAACGATTCACGTGTTTAATCTTCTGTCATAGCGTGACAAAAGATGGCATACGTATCAAGCTATATCCGAATTAACGATTCGTACCTTTAAAATTACTTGCGACTCCCGTCTTTCTCTTCTACCTTTCCCGATGAATTAAAAAACTACGGCAATTATTACGAATGTCTTCCTCGTATAAAACGGCGCGCGCGATAACACATCCTGATATACCTACTCGAATTAACGGAGAAAGCGGTAATAACGTGGTCTAACGAGTTAACGCGTAAAAAGATCGTTTACCCTGTAAAACGGGCAAAGTTCGTTCGAACCAGCGAGAAAACTTGTCCATCGATCGATTACGACATAGATCCGTCTACAATGGTACGTACCTGCTTTCAGGGAGTGGCCAGCATTCCGGACTCTAAAGATCAGTGGGCTTGCGATGAATGGAACGCTTTAAGAACGATCCGGAAAATGGACGTCGCCAAGAGTGGAACGGAGGACTTCGTGACGGTGGTGAGCGTCGAGGGACAGCCACCGTCGGAGAATTTCGTCACCGTATTGTCGATTGGCAGCGGTAAGAAAGAGAACGAACCTCCTGTATCCGTGACCTTGACGAAGAACCCAAGCAACGGAGTCGATGGGCCACTCGAGGAAGAAGTCGAGGTGTACAGGTTACCAGGGGAGCGATTAGGGTTTGGGTTGAAGTTCGAAGGAGGGAATAAGACGTCTGAAAGGGTTAGGAGGCTGTTTGTTCAGAGCTGCGCGGAGCAAAGCCCGGCCAGTAGAGCGAAATGCTCGTGGGGTACTTTGGGAGAGGGTGACGAGGTAAGGAAACGGTCGAGTTTCTCTGCTACCCGTTACATTTATTCCCTGATGCTTTATCCAAACGATGTTTCAACTTTAACTTTGTAAAACGTCGCGTACGAGAAATAAGGAGTTTCTGTTTTTACGCCAAATTAGTCGTTCCTATGCTCCGTGCGCTAAATAAAATAGATATCCAGGTGTCCTGTTTCCTCGTAACGAAGTTGCACGTTCGAAGACGAACGAATTCTTAATTCGTTACGTGCTCCTCGCTCGGTATTAGACTTAGGCTTCTAGTAATTTCAACGAACGCCGAGAGGGTGGATCGTTCGCTTTTCCGTGTCACGAGCGACGTTTATAATTTTCGAGACGCGGTTGTCGCGTAACGATTCCCAGGAAATGCGGCTTGTTTCTAGGAAAGAACAGGAGCAAGAAACGAGCTTGTCGCATCATCTCACGTGCGCACATACCGGTCACGTTACCGCGTCTCTTTTCCAGGTACTCTCGATAGACGGTGTACCAGTGACACACATGACTCGGTTGGATTGCGTGAGGCGATTGAAGGAGTCACAGCTAGTTATCAAGCTGATGGTTAGGTGCAGAGGAGCGCTCAGGCCCGAAGTGGTGAGCGCCGAGAAAAAGAGTTGCCCGGAGAAAAACAAAGTGCCGCCCGAATTGCCATCGGCGCCTCCGCCTGTACCGCCGCGAAAGTTGAGGCAAGCTCGAGGCTTGGCCGACGGCGAAGCGAACCCGAGTCCTGTGAAAAAATCCTGGAACGGATCCAGATCGCAGAGTAGCTCCCACGCTATTTCGCAGACGAGTTCGCAAAATAGTTCTCAAAACGGATCACCCAGCACGCAGCTAACCAATCAGCTCGACAGCAAGTCGAGCCCGTTCGAGAGCTGCGAGTCTTCCCCGAAAAGCAATGGATCCGTTCAAGAAAGCCCGAAGGGATCGCCCAAGGAACGCTCGCCCGAGTTCGCGAAATCGAAGCAGGTGAAGTAACGACGAAAATAGAATACTCGAAACAACTAGAGGATCGCGTTATCGTTTAACGGTCGTTTTAAACTTCATTTTGCATCGTCTATCTCCTAACGTCCTAGCATCGTACCGACAACGCATCGATCTATCAAAGTATCGTAAAACTATCATCTCGATCTAGCGCGTAGTAGCGCTTCTTTGACGCCTGTTCGTTCGAACGGCCGAGTAGAATCGTCGATTCGGTAGCGGTTCTCTAATTGTTTGAAGCGACGTATCTTATTTTTCTTCGATACGATCAACGAATACTGATGTAACGTACGTTCGCAGGAACCTCCAGAAGCGATGGTGTACATGGACGCCAGGTCGCAATGTGGCTCGACTCACGGAAGCACGTCGGACGACACAGGCAGCTCGATGTCAACGGTGATCGATCGATTTTCAACCTCGGACCGAGTATCCACAATTTCAACTGCCTCGACTGCTTCCACAACCTCCGAACAGCCGAACGAATTTTCTCGAATCGACCAAGACTTCGACCGATCCTCGGACCGGGACTCGCAACTGTCCAAGACGATTTGTCCGTTCGAGAACCTGGACGATTACTCGTCAAACCCTCCCGATTATCTGCTTCGCCGTCTAGCCAACTCGGAAGCAGTGACCCACGTGGAGTCGCGAGGAGAAGTGGAGAAGATCACCGCGGTAGTGGCGCCGAACACCGTGCTGATCGAGGAAACGATCACCTTTCAGCCGCCGTTGAGCTTCCAGGACGCGCCGTTGAGCTACGGCCACGAAGCCAGGCCTGATCTTTTTTACACGGCCGATCTGGCCGCCGACTCGACGACGCATTTCAGGCCAATTAAGGACGACGTGGAGCTCGTGGAGCGCGTGAACAGCATCCACGAGGAGTTCCACGCGGCGAGCTCCTCGAAGGAGCTGGAGAAGCACAAGGAGACGTCCGGCGGACGAGGTTCGGACAGAACGCCTCCGCCTCTGCCGGCGAGGAATCACGTAAACAGGATCAGCGTCAATCAACCGACCAACGATCGCGCCGTCGACTCGCGTTCCCAGAAACTGTCCGACCAGTCCTCCATCGAGACTTCCGACAGCCAGGATGCACCTGTTCTACCGCCCAAGCCGCTACCCAGAAGAGACGTCAAGATCAGACGCAAGAGACCACCTCCGCCGCCGCCGCCACCCACGATCGTGCCCCGGACCGAGGTCAAACCCTCCTCGTTACCCGAGTCCAGGCAAACGAGTTTCGAGGAGGACGACGAGCCGCCGCGCCTCAACGCCGACATCGCCGGCAGCAAACTGGACGAGGTTGTCGCGAGGGCGAAGCTCGAGGACAGGTCGAAGGCTCAGGACAGACGGGATTCGGAAGTGAATCCGACACTGTCGAGAAGTTTCGGTGACGAAACTGGGGACTCGGAAAAGAAGAGAATCGAAGAAACGGACGACACCGAGTCCATGGAGAATTACGATCTTCGAGAGGACGAAGGCCTCAGGACGAACAAAGTGTTGGAGATAATCGAGATAAGGAAAGCGAAAGCGCTCTCGCCTCGCAGGACGAATTTAACGATGCGCGAGGACGACGAGGAGAAGAGTAAATGTAAAATTAATGACGATGAACGAAGAAACGATGATAGCGAAAGGACGAAGGTAATAAATGTAAGTAACAGTAACGACTATCAGCAACCGGTAAGGCCTAAACCAGAGCTTAGGACTTCGCTCGCGATTTCGACCGAAATGGAAGATTCTGACGACGAAGGAGAACAGGTTACGAAGTTTAATGAGCCGATAGACGAACAGGATGATAAGAAGGACGTTAGAAACGAGAATTTGGATCGGCCGAGGGAAATTGGTTCGCCGGTTAAAGCCGATATACTTGGACGACGAGAGAGCAGCGAAAGCGAGGATTCCTATCGATCGTGTAACGATATTAGCGTGCATAGTCTAACGAATAGCTGTACCCAAAATAGCAAGGAAATTATGGACGAGGAAGACACGAGCGAGGAAAGCGACGACGGTGATTATTACTGGCAGAGCAACTTGGCGACGATTGGCGAAGAGGAGGAAACGAATTCTCTAGAATACACGAATCCGTGAGTCTTCAAGTCTTCATCTTCGTTGCGTTTTAACCTGTTAATCGGCTCATGCTTTCGCACATTCGCTGCCACCAGTCGACTAGGTACGACTAGTCCTTCGCAGCTGCGTCTTTCTTCTTGTCAGAAAAATGTTGATTTAGAAAAGTACGTTGTTGTTTACATATGTACGTAAATATTATTTTAATACGTTGCTCGGTGTTCGGCGTTTCGTCGAAATGCGAACAACTCGAAAACACGATGCGTTACGTTAACAACGTTGTAGCGTGAGTAGCAGCGAACGTGTTAAGCAAACACTTTTGTAATCACGAAAATAAGAACGAATAGAGACGAATCAATTAGGTCGATCTTAGTTCGTGCAAATGTAAATTACAGTACGATCTTTTTCAGAAATACGAAAGGACACGAGAAAAGATAAGGGATCCCTAAATAAAGGCGTTATTGTATCTAGAAGATATTGAGTTACAAATTGAGTTACCAGTTAACTCGTCATCCCCGGTTTAAACGATTAAAGTATAACCTGTCTGCTCACGGTAGACTCCTTTCTAACGAACTTTCACTATAATTATGATTAAAGTAGTACCATTACGCGACTACATTAGGCTATTTATCTCTGGATCCTGCTGCGCTCCTTGAATTTTAATATCTCAATCTCGCATTCGTTTCGACAGACAAAGGTCCTTTTAACGTTTTAAAAAGATCGTTGCGCGTAAAATTGCAACGTGAAACTACGTTTCTTTCGTTTCGTCTCGAAGCTCGAGAGATCTTTCATAGATAGAAAAACATTCGATGAGAAAACGGCCCGAAAGATCAGAATCAACCGACTACTTTGCTTTGACTCTTTCAACGCGGATTTTTCTTTTAACGATAAACGTAATAATATACGTTTACCTAACGTTATATAGTATTATATATAAAATATTAATTGTAAAATATATAGTAGTTGGATCGTGATCTTTTAAATGGGATACGTAGTTCCATTTTTCTGTATGCCGCGCTTTTTGCGAGCCAAGTACGCCAAGAGAGAAGATACCCGAAGAGGTACGACCGTGAAGAAGAGGTAAAGAGAACAGCAAAGTTGAACAATTTCTCGCGCCAGTCGTAGCGAACGATCCTTGTCACACTTTGCTGGTCTCGATCCACGGATTTGAACGAGGTGGAACTTTTTAGGGTTGAACAATGTGTTTGGCGATAAACGTGTCGTTCAACTTGGCGAAACCAGTTCTCGAAACAGGGAACAAAAGCAACGTTCGTACGCAACGATCGGTCGCGAGATACCTCCGATCAGCTGCCTGACTTTACTCCAAAACTGGTCTCGGTGTCTTACTGCGAATTATCAAAGTATACCATCTACTAGATTTTACCGGAATACGCTTTTCGCGCCGATCTGCTATCTTATTCGCAATGTTTACGTAGGAAACGTTCTAAGTAGGTACCAGTTCACAGTACATTAATTCTCAACTATGGATCGCGTCGAGAAACCTCACGCGGCGAGGTTCTTTAATTGTGAGCAAATTACGCTTCCGCCCTGCATTTCCCTAGTTTGCCGCGATTAACATGCCCGCCACGATTTATGCTTGCAAAACGCTACTCGTGTTTATTTATAGTACGATCGAACCGCGCCTCGCTCGATGCATAATTGAGTTATTAGGTCGTTTCGTAAGCTTTGCTGGTTTTTTATGGGAAGCTCGATAGAAAATCGGCAGAATGCGCGTTAACGTTCGTTGGCGCGTTCTCGAGAAGTTTGTCGGAAAATGAGAGAAAAATTCAGAGATAACGTATCTTCGTAGGAATTTAAATAGGAGATGTAATAACGCGTTACAGCGGCGTTTTTCTGCTTGCTAGCCTCGCAAAGAACTACTCGTCTCAAATGATTCTTGCAGGATTACGAATCGACCATCGACCAATCTCGAACGTCGTTTCTTAATCGTTGCGTTCAGTGATCAACCAGAAGCTCGTTGCTTCGACAACGATATGCGAAGTATTAATTACTTTTGCCGATAAATCGATGAAAAGTTTTGTATGTTAAGGGCGTGAAGATTAAATACTAATTAATCAAGGAAATGAGTTTATTATAGGAAGTAGTTACTAAGAAACGATACAGTTTTGGCAGATACGAAACGACGGTAACGTTGAATGTCGATAACGCAAAACGAAACAAGTTGAACGAACCGACTTAATGGTATTGGATGTTTAGCGTTTCCAGGTTACGCGCATCTTTCTTCCGGTTAATTTCGCGCCGTCCGATCGGCACGAAACCGATACGATGAATAGGTAGAATCGATCACGCACGTGGCATCGGTAAGCGATACAATAAAATCGAAAGCGAACGATTAACATTCCAAAAGAGATCCTGCTGGATTCGAACGAACCGCGTTTAAGTGAAAGGGTGAAATTTCAGAGGGCTGTAGTTACGCTGAGTAATGGTACGCCTGCAAACACCGTTTGAAAGATTTCGGTCGTTTTGCCCGGCGTGCTACGTAAAAAGAGTTAACTGCCCACTTAGCTAACGTAAAAGGATTCGATATGCGGAAACGAAACAACACGGACTACCCCATTGACTTCGTTACAATTACGTGTCCGCACGAAATGCGATATTACGCGTAAACGTTATTAAATGTTACAGATTCCGATCTCTATCGATCTTTGAAATCTTCGTTTTTGTTTTTTTCTTTTTTTCGACAAATATTTTTATCTTCGTAGATCGTTTCGCGTACGATTTTAAGACCGAGATTTTTCTCTCGCTTGCAACCAATGTTTGACACTCGAAAATCAGGCACAGTTCATATTTCGCAGCCTAATGCCTTCGATTTCAAACAACCATTAAAATTGTTGCGCGACTCGCCCGATTAATTTTAAAGGATTACGTTTGTTTATTTTGTTTCGCAGGAATAAGGAACCGAACGAGAGCGGGACGAACACCGCGGGAAAAACAGAACGACAGGAATTGCCAGGCAAGGAAAACAAATTCGATGCGAATGGTAAGTAAGAAAATAAAGCGACGTCTTTAGTTATTCTCTTGCTGTCTATTTAGACGTTGGAAAAAAGTTCCGCTTGACAAATTAAAACACGCGTTCGAGGCCAGTACGAAACAATTAAGCGTTCCGCCTGAGAGGGAGTTCTATTAAAATCGCTCGAATCAGTCGATCGCGTCCATTAACAGTGCTAACTGCGCAAAAAATGTTAGCGCCGGTACAGTATCGCTATTCGCGTTGAGCCGCATTTCCTTTAATCGGCAAGTTTCTCGTCTCGCAAATACGCGACTCTTATCTGCTATCAAACGAATCAGCTTCGTTAAAACGATTCAACCGGTCCCACTCTCTCCAACATATCGTACGACATGGCCCCGAAACGAATACAAATTCAGACAACTCTTTAAAAGTAACGCCGAAACTAATAAAATTCGTAACCTGTTCGCCTTCGTTAAAAATTCGTCGATTTAAATTCATTAACGAAGAAACGAAACGATATAACGATACACACGCACGCGTACTTTTGTTGTACAACAAAATTATTCTCACGAATAATTATCAAATAGTTCGAAGACGTAACGTGAAAAGATCACGAAATTTTCGTCTTCTTTACTTGCTACACGCCTTCGGCTAATAACTATGCGGTGGATACGACCTTAACCTTTGATAAAGAAAAAAAGAAAGGAAAGGAAAGGATAAAAAAAGGGAAAGGAATTGGCTATCTCGAACGACACGAGAACTCGACCAGAGAGAGTTCGTTTGAACTCTGCGCGCAAAGGTTGAGAGCTGGAAGGCTAACGTGGCGAAGGAATTCGCCAGAGCAGAGAGAATACGCGACACGCACGCCCACGCACGCGTCCCTTTGCCTCGCGGCTCGGCTCGGCTCGGCGCGGAGCGTCGCGTCGCGTCGCGCTTCATAAAGGTTACGCGTTAATCTCGGTGCGTTACGCACCGCTGAGGTTCTCCGGTTTCGCGCGTGTGCACGCCAGCGAGCATTCAAAACGGAGGCAACTCTCTCGAGCGAGAGACAAAGGCGTGTTTGCCTGGGCGCACCTTCGACACGAGGAATTCCTGCCTCGGCTCGATCCACGCCGAGCAGATCCGCCGCTGCTACTCATTGTCCGCCAAAGATGGATCGCGAGTATCGCGAGACTTACGTGGGAAATCGAAGGCACGGAGATCGGTGTGGCTAGCGACCGTCTCTTACAACCTCTTCTAAACACGCTAAAAATATCTCTCTCAACTAGCTGGATGAACGTTGAATGAACTCTGGAGTTTATGAACCCCAGTTACGAAACACGCTTAGATACACAGTACGTAGCGTTGATCCATTATGGATGAAACAGTGGAATACGTAATGCGTGGATAAATGCTGTAGGATATTACGAAAATGTAAATAGGAAGCTATAAGGGAACGAAGTAGAATTATCGGTATAAATCAGAAACAGAAAATCGAAAAGAAAATATACGAAGATGAGAAGAGAAAGTTACGACGAGTCGTGCCTTAAGTGTTTTATAGAAGGGCAAGGTTTGAAATTCCATATATTATCCGTCACCTCCAACGATATACCGAAGATTAACACCGCCGAGCGTGTACAGTAAGAAATCTTCTCTGGTTTCAAAACGCTATAACAAAAGAGGTGGTATAAATGGAACCTAACAGCACCAAACGCATGCAACAAGAAAATACCATTAACTTGAGAATCGTTGATGCACTTCATACCACGATACACTATCGCTCACGGTTACTCGCGTGGTACTACGTATGCCTCGCCTTTTTCCATACAACAACTTTGTCTTTCTTTCGCGAAACGACGACGACTACGAAAAGTAATCCTCTATCGAAAGTTCAAAGCATAGCGCGAAAAGAAAGTACATAGAAAAGATTCGCATTCGGGAATTTTCTTAAATTGTACGCGAAAGTGTAGCGAGATATAAGAGTACATCCTTAGCTATTAGTTGCTGACGAAAAGAAAGAAAAAACAGAAAGATCAAAATTTCGCCATTATTTTCCGTGTTTCTGAATTATGTACCGTGTGTCGCCGGGTTAACTAGACTCGTTTGAAGCGCGTGCTATCGCGGCAGCGGCTTTTAATCCAACGTTCCTATTGTAGAAAAGGCGCGCGGTAATTGCTAGGCTGGATGTACCGGATGTCGATTATCGTGGGCGTACGGGCGATCATTTACACTCGGTGCATTATTACTCGGTGCAGCGCGCCTCGTGATCCAGTAAATGGTGTACGGCCGAGAAGTTTTCGCACCTCTCGCGAACCGCACGAGGGCAACCAACGCGCGCATCTCGTATTTTAGCCAGCGCGTTAACACAGGAGAGGATTCTAAGAGGAAAGCTAAAGACTAGCCTGCAGCTTCTAAATATGGATTCCGACGGTTCATTTATAATTGAAGTTCCGCCGGGGAAAAGCGAGCGGAGCGGTCATTAATTTTTGCATACAGGGGATCAACGTGTGTGCGTGGCGACCGGCCGTTGCTCGTTAAATTTCTCGGGAAAGTGGTTTCCAAGGAGCTCCGGGCGATTTCGTCTTTATAGTTGAAATTGTACGCGCCAAGGTTCTGCGTTTCGAGATTGCCGAGACCGACGACTCCGAGCAACGAAAAGAAACGAGGAAACTCCTCCTTTCGATCGATAATCAACGAGCACCGCTCCTCGAAAGAGGATGGTCGATCGCGGTCGGTGGGTGTGAGAACAAAACCGTTAAGAATAATTCAAGAAGTAGCAAGAAGTAGGCAAGGCGAAGGAAGGTTAGGCAAGGCATACCGGAGTTGGTCAAGTAGCAGCTAGTTTGCACAGGCTAACGACGAGCCAGGTTTTTAGGATCCTATTAAACGCGAGACTTTACGACCTACGGATAAATACGTATCCTCGGTGCGTTACTTTCAACCGGCTTGTTTAACTTTTCGCCGTATTTACCGAGCGAAACGCGGAATCGTTGACATTCCTCCCTTCACCGTTTCGATTCGTTCGCCTGCCGACCTTGCCGCTCCTTAAATAGAACCACCCATACGGCTCTTTCCAAGCAAATATAATTTAATCCGCGAGGTACGAAATCGCGTAGCAGAGGTAGAAGCCGATATAAGATCAAGGTTGCCGTGAACACAGAGTTCCGTGTCGATTCGGTTTCCATCGATCGGTCGACGCGTTTCTAACCCGAGTGAGTGAACGTCGACCGTTTGTTACGTAAAGCATCGGATAATCGGGAGAAATGATAAATGGTCCATGGAAAAGGAACAAGAGATACGCGCAGGCGGTCGTGTCACCGCGTTCCATCAGGTGAGCCTGCTGGCCTCACGGCGAGCAGAGTCGCGCTCGATTGCGAGTGTGGGTGGCTAGCCAGTCAGGGTCTGTCAGGGCATAGTAGTCACAACAATATGGCGGTCGCGCATACCCAGCACCAGTGTTCGCCGTCTGGTTTTCTCGAGCTCTCGCAGTGGCTGACCGCGCTCAAGGTCCCCCATTCCCCCTTAATCGCCTTCCTTTTCGAGATCTTTCACTTTGGTTCGCTCCCAATCGAAGAGACCGCGATCTCTGGCCATACGCACGCGGCGTATCGCCTATGAATCCTGAACGGAGGAGACAGCATTCCACGCACCGGCAGCCTCTTCGCGTTGCGCGCACAGCATCCTGACCCAAAGATAACTGGCCCAGCCCGCGAATCGCCTCATTGTTCGACAATTGATCGATTCCGTAGCGAGTCTGAGCCAACGCGGCAACTTAATTTACACAATAATAAATAACTCTTTCGCAAACGATCTTTCCACGCGGTAGAATATGGAGAGAGAAAAACAAGTATCGCTGTAAACGCTAGATACGTTACATAGTAGCCTCGGATCGAATGCGCTCGGTTCCATCGAGCTAATAGCAATCCCCGCGAGACTTTCTCTCCGTACGCTTAATATTCGTGCGCTCGTAATGAACGCGCGCACACTCGGTCGCGTCGATGGAAAACGTCGTCGGAGATCACATTAAAAAGGTTATAACGCATCGACTGGCAGGGTGTGCTCGAGTTGGCGATGCATTAACCCAAGACCTAAACGTAACTTGTCAGGGGAATTGCTCGTTCCCTATTCGGTTCGAGGGAACCGGTCACGAACGATGATTAGTCGAATCAATCATTCGGAGAAACTATTGACGATAAATCGGCGAGGTGGAAGGCACGAACCGCTCGCGCAACGATTCCTCCTCTCCGAGCATCCCAGGGCTTAGCCATGACGGAAGATCGTTTGCCGCGCGGATAATTATTAAAGTCACGGTCAAATAACGTAGGTGATCGATGCGCGCGTGCACGGCCAAGTCGCCGCTCGCGAATTCCTCTTTCCACGGAACTGAAATTAGATCGTTCGGTTTTATTTATTGCACGGCTCGGCGAAATAACTCAGTCGCGACGATAGGCGAGCCGCAAGATCTGCCAGGCTCGCAACGGCAACCGGTTGGTTGGTCACCGCTTTAAAAACCGTTTAGTCGAAAGGATCGTTGTTTAACCGTGGCGCGCATAATCGCAAGATGAATGAGCGAAAGATACGACCGGGGACACGGCATCTCGTTCTCGTTGACGCGTCCGCGTAGTAAATTGGCCGGAGGATCGCCGGAGGATCGCCTTCGGTTCCAATTTACGCGATATTAATCGATCTCCGCGGTCGTTAGATTTTAGCGAAACTATACTCGGCCGATCGAACGCGTAAAACCATTCTCCGCCGCCTTAATATTTTTCTTCCAACGAGACTTTTACGATCGTTCGATCCCCGAGGGAGGATCCATCGCGCAGATATTGGTCGCAAACGGCATAAATTCGTGGCACAGAGGGGATCGGATATCGAGAAACGAGCGACCGGTGCGTGCAATAAACTCGTTGAAAAAGAACTCGTCGAGAAAACGCGTTTCGCCGGATGATCGAAGAACCGAGAATTCATCCCGGAAATCCAGCTACGACCGTTCTTCCATCGTCCCATTCGAATATCTGGCGAATACATAAGCAACGTTGGCAACGGCGAAAGCGTAATAAGAACAGCCAATGACACGACGAGGAGATAAAAAAAACGACGCTCGTCGTTATGCTCGATAGAGAGAGAATGGAGACAGGCAATCGGGCCTGAAAGGATCTACTCCGCGCCTACGTGTGGCCAATATGTCCGATTGAAGCGACAACATTCCAATGCGCTAACCCGGAAGGTGCTCGAGCACCGACATCGATTCGATTACCTTCGATAAGTCATACTTGAACTCATGCAAACAGGCGGCTGCCCCATGCCCCGAGGAATTCCAAGAATCGCGTTGTAACGAGGGGAACGATTTCACCGAGCAAATCCGTCGTCGACGATTCAACGCCAACGGTAATCCGATTGAATTCAATCGAGAGAAACGATCGAGCCGATACAGCGTCTGGTGATCGAATATCTCGACGATCGAATCGTTGGAAACGAATTACGGTTGCTCGATGCCCGTGCGATGAAACGGCGAATACTCTCGTTCATGGTGTTATCTCGCGGTTCCAACAACGTTCGCACACACCGGGTGCAGTAAACGAGCAATTAGTATGGACGACAGTGGCGCGTCTCGTCTAAACGAATGCACAATGAAGGCAAAGCGCCCCCCAAGAGTCACCGATACGTCGGCGGCAACACCTTGTGCCACAGGCCACAGGTGTTCACCGTAGACTTCCTGCGTGCATACTGATCCGATGCCACGCGCTCGTCGTTATCTCTAAATATCGTAGCTACGCGCGTGTTTCGTATCCTTGCAAGGATGCGCACGGACATTTCAAGTATATCGAAGCGACGCTCGTACCACGCGTGGATGCATGGATCGAGTTGGGTCGTGCGTTGCACGAAGCAATTCGCGTAAATTTTCGGTCGAAGAAATAGGCTTTACGGCGAAGGCGATTCTTTGGAATGGAATACGAGGCAGGAAACGTCCCTTTACAGTTATACACTTTCGACTGGAAACCGTGGTACGACTGACTTATCGTCGACGTGGCGGTAACTCGGCCTCTGCACTCCAGGCGCTAAAACGCAGCCGCGAGAACGAGCACCGGCTCATCCACCGACGACGTTCGCAATCCTGCACGTGTATACCGTACAAGTACGATCCCGGAGCAATCAGTCGGAATTTTTCTCCGGTACGGAATGTCCTCCGCTTATAGCGGCGACATTGCACGAATGCCTGTTAGACACCGGGAAAAGATCGGTTTCTTTCGATCCCTGATCGCGAGGACGACGAGTTATCGTCGATAACCTTCGATTCGGTCGCCTCGGAACGCTTTATCGGTGAAAAAGTTGCTTCGTTGCTCGAGACTCTGAGCGACGGAGTCGCGACTTAAGACGACTGCTCAATGTTCGCCAACGTTTTAACTCGCGATCAACTTCCGAATTCTATAAGAAATTCTATTTATACATCCACCATACATGCACCATAATCACGAAGGTTTTAGTACGGACACTTTGAAAAACTGTAGCGCTCAAGACGACTAAGTGAGCGTATGCTTCTTTCAAGAATGAAAGGTACGAAGGGTCGAGTGTAAAAGAACCGCGAGCCAAATCCATCTCTAGACGAAGAAAGCCGAAATAAAAATGAAATTATTATTATCGCTATCGTTCGAAAGGGTCGGATCGCTTACTCCGACCGAGAAGAGGACGTGGATTTTTCGATGAAAAGAAAAACGAAAGAATTTTCAATTCTTATTTTCACGAACCGCGAATATTAGAAGCAATCTGTAACTTCTCGGCACGAACGCGTTCGCGGACACATAACGCGACGACCAACAGACGTAGGTAAAACTGTTACGAACCGTTCGCAAATACCTTGCGAGGATGCACCTTAACAGAACGCGATCGCGTGGTTGTTCGCGCGTTCGATCTGACCTCGGATAAGCCACGAACGAACCGATATTTATTTCACGCTTATAACAGCTCTGTTTGTTATCTCGGAAACGGAGATTATACGATGGGATATTGCGAAGATCCCGTTGGACTCGGTGTGCTGGCTCTAATTGGAAGGACTGCTTCGGCCCTCGGGGGCGCACGAGGAATTCGTGCAGAGGCCGTGCAGATTCTCGCATTCCACGCCGATACCAGAGAGAGGTCCGGCTTCTTCTCTCTTTCTCGCTCTCCTCCCCTCTTTCTTTCTGCATTTATAGAGCTGCTCGCGCCAAGTTTGAACTCGCGAGACCCTTCCATGCTCCCCCGTTCGCGAAACGGAAGAAGCTCGACCGGTTTCTTTTTTGTCGCGTCCGCGCTCGCTCTCTCGCGCGCGTCTTCTAGAACGCGACCACCGTGTGCACTCCGGTCGCCTGCTCGCATCCAACGAATTTACCGTGTACCAAGCGGTAGCCACCGATTCCTAGCTGATAGCGTTCAGAATGATACCGCACCGATACCTATCGAGACTACCTTACGAATTTCCTACGGTGGCTCGGTGGAAAGCATTTGAACACTCAACGCAGAAAACTTTCACGCGCGTACATTTGCACTGTGCGCGTTATACGCGTAAAATATTTTGAGATTTCGTTGGTAATGTAACGAGACACGACTGCCATCACGGTCGTGGTATAATTTGGAAGCAATCGGAAAATGTCCCTCCGAATATCCAGACTTATTAATGCAAGGAATAATTAGGCTGTTTAAATGCTTTCGTGATTTCCGTCAAATATATATTTGTACTAAATACCTTGTAAATTGCATATATATTCGCAGATTTGTTTCAAAATCGACCAATATGTGTACGAAAGTGTACGAATTCCTTCGTAAGCAATTGTCATATCGTACTAAAGACACACGGCGGTACTAGCACAGGCTAGCTTTCCACGTAAATTTGTAAAAAAATACGACCCTTTATTTAATCCATTCTTAAAAAACATGACTCTCGAGTCCCGTCGCTGCTAACTGAACATCCGGCTGCATATCGAGCGGAACGGTGTCATGGGAACTTTCGTTTTCACTGTTTTCTTCTTTCTCGTCTTATTTCGTCGATCGTCCGTGACGGATTACGCGTCAAACAGCGTCGGTCGTGAGTGAATCGCGACTTTTCTCTTAGCGTGTTCTTCCGCGACGTACGCTCCGGTTTCCCACGCGCAGCTTTGCAC
Source organism: Bombus superbus (assembly GCA_014737385.1). Classification (NCBI taxonomy): domain Eukaryota; kingdom Metazoa; phylum Arthropoda; class Insecta; order Hymenoptera; family Apidae; genus Bombus; species Bombus superbus. The sequence goes on along the minus strand of JACXIK010000038.1, from coordinate 3,061,527 downwards.
AGTCAACATTCTTGCGCCAACTAATCAACCGCGCGTGACTATCCTTTGAGCTGCCGCCGCCACTTGGAATTTTCCTTTTCAAAGTCAACTTTGACTTTGAGCGACTCGCGAAACGCAATTCGTGGAACGACAAGATTTCGCATATTTTCGATTCTAAAACTTACTCTGCGCGATAATTCTCACTGCAGAGATATTCGCATCGCAAATTTTTTCCCTTCGAGAAATGTTCATGCTGGAACTTCGTTTATGCGAATACCTGTCGCGGGAAGAACAACTCAAAGCAGTCCCTACTCGGATAAATGGATTCGATTCATAAGAGGCGAAACATACGAAATTCGTATAAATAGAGTTCTACCGTATTCGCTAGAGTATTTCGGCAATGGAAGGCATCCAAAACAGCCAATTCATATTCGCGAATCCGTTAACCAGCGCGTTTCTGATTATTCTCTGTACAGTCGGCGATCCCGTTCGACAGGTACAAAAGTCTGGATACAATTTAAACGGTCGTATACGTTGCGTGACAATGAGCCGGCTTTTACAGGCATGCATCTGTCATTTGCGTCACGTTCGTCATTGTCAGGGATATCGGAGCAACCAGCGCGTCGCGCATGCAGATGTATCCCGGTTAGCGGTAATTCGTACACGTTACGTGTTACCACATAACGTGAAAACTCAATCGTGGTCGGTTTCTCTCGTAACCTTGCGCTCTCGAAACGCGCTCGTACGACAAAAAGGAACACGAATAACCACTTTGCGTTACCTTTCCAAACACATAAAATAACATCGATGATAAAACAAGGCCAAAGAAGATTCCACGTGTTCGTAAAATAAATATCTTGTAAATTGGATCGTAAAATGTTAGGTGAAACGAGTGAGCTCGGATACAGGCTATGGATACAGAGAATGTGAATTCTGGAGAATTGTTCTCCACGCATGAAACGCGTGTGTATCTGAGGACCGAAATACATAGGAATCGCAGGAATCTATCGACGTTTAATACGTTTATCGAAGATTTGATCGTTCGAACATGTTCGTTAAAACGACATTTCGTCGGAACGTGTTGCTACCGTAACCATAACCTAACAGGATATAATTACACGTAATGAGTGTAAATTTGTGGTAGAAGTGAACTCAAGGGAAATCCTACGACTCAAAATGCGACAAAAATCACGAATAACAGGAACATCCTCTCGTCAAATATTTTCATTCTTCGAAGATATCGTGTTCGTAACGTACACGTAACAAGAACGTACATAAGAATACAAAAAGGATAGTAAAATTGTATTAAATACTAAAATCGAATATCGAAGAATTATGTACATACGAGTAATATTCATTTAGGATCGTATTGATCCGAGAAGAAGAGCAAAATTAACAAGTAAACAAAAATACAGGGAACGTCAAATATTTCGATATGTCTATGGGACGTTTTAACTAAGAAGGGTAGTACGTATAAGTGCCTTGCGATCAGCCTCAATTTCAGGCGCTACCTCGAGACCAAATGGCCCGAACTCGAACTCGGAGGAAATTCGAGCCCTCAAAGGCCAGCTAACTTCTTTTTTACCGGCCACTCGACTCCGGTCGCCTTATGGCGAAACACTTGTCAGTGGCGCTCAAATCCACCCGAGGGCGCTTCTTACCCCCACCATGTCGTTTCGTGTCGTTATCCGCTTCCCAAATCGAGAGGATTCTTTTTAGGTGGCGACCCCGAGATTCGAGGAATCCGCGCGACCGAGGGAAACGACGTGACGCAAGAAACCGAGGATCGCTCGTCCTCGTGGCCCCGGGGACGATCGATGGAATCGCGAACGCGGACGAGATCTTGTCCGGACAAGGTCGCTCGTTCCCGCTCGCTAATTACACCCGAGATGTTTCGATGAAAGTTACGTGGCGAACTTGCTCCGCAACCAACGGAAACGAGACGCTTTTTACCCGCGGAATTCTTCAATGTTCTTAGAAAACTTGCAGAATTACGTCGGAGAATATAACGTTGAAGAAGATAATATATATATATATATATATATATATATATATTAATTACATATAAATATACGAAATATAGCGAAATATATTTATGTTCGTAAAGAAAAAATAATTTCAGTTAAATTATCAGAAATACTTGTACCTACTTATATATGCTCGCCAGCACCACTGTCTTTGTTAAGATACATAGTTGTATATATCAAAAAGGGTTCTGGGCCCCATGCCTCGTAATATCGTGATAGAGATTACGATGCAACCAAGATAATTTATATTTGTAAAGAAATTTTGTTTTAACTTCAACTGTAGTCTCGATTTTTCAAACTATTTTGCATGAAACATCGTTTCCCCGATGAACAGCTAACGATTGTGGAAGTAGCTGCTGTATAGAAAAGAACAATTCGATATGTATATAGAATAATGATCAAGTATTCGCATATTTCGAAACAAGCACATGCTAATCGACATTGGCGAAGACATCGGTAACTTTCCGAAACGCAGTTGCAAGACGATTCTATTCAATCCTAGCGTCATGAAACATTTATGAAGCGCGCGCATCGACAACGTGAAATTATAACTCGAGACGCATGCAACATTAAAGTATTACATATACATACATACCTGTGAAACATTTCACGTCGCGATACCAGCCAGCCAGCTAACAAACGCTGCACATGTATGTAGGTTCTCGAAATTCCGTGTTCACGTGGTCAAGAATCGCAGCCGTTGAATAATACATTATCGATTGCGTCTTTCGTAGAAAAACCTCGTATAAAATCATTCTCTCGAAACTTCGACATTCCTGTCAAACTTCGTGAAATCCACCTTGCTCTTTTAGGTTAAACGACCGTCCTCGCCAAACCATAACAATACACAATACGCGTAATGTAACTTATGTCACGTCAGAGTGAAATTTGCGGGAGACAACCAAGGCAAAACGTCAACTCGAATGTTGACATCGTGGCGCTGCCTGTCCTCCGGATTTAGTAAGGTTAAACGATCATACCTTTTTGAAAGAGTGCCATTGTAGATGAAACGTATGATAAGAGAAATCGCGGGAAAATCTACAAACGAGAATCGCTTTGAAACTTTAACCGACCCGTCAACGTCGCGTCAAGGCTGGTTCCTCGAGTTTGGTAAGGTTAAATGGTCATTCCCTTGAAAACCGCGACACGATCGAGATCAGACTCCTCGATAAGAGGTCTTGCGTTCCATCGCGAAGAGGAAGACGCCATGGGTCACGCGCGATCAACGAACGAACACGCAGATACAAGGTCGAAAGGATCGTGTAACTTGAATTACCTTTTTTCGACTACGCGAACCGCGGCATTGTGCGTGTACGGCGCGGCGGTGCCCCTCGGCCATCGAAATAAATTATCGACGTTCGATCTTGCTTACACTCGCTGGTGGACAATAACACACCGCGAAGAAAAGAGTCGCTGCTTTTTTCCGTACACGCAGAAGGAATACGTTCTCTAAATCGATTCGGTACACTTCTAACCTGTGCCAGGTATCGCGCGTCTGGCTGCACTGGCAATAATTGTTTCGCGCAATCGATATATCGCAGTGAATCGATATCCGCGGCGCATCTGTGGTGCGTCCCATGCGGCCTAACGTCTTATTGGTCACTCGATGCGCTCCAATATCGTTGTTCAAATTTGAATATCTCTGCTGACTATTTCTTTTATGCACGAAGAAATTACTGTATCGATGCTTGGCATTGAAAGCGTCACAACTCAACAAATTTCAAATTTCCTGTTATCGAGTCCTGTATTCTGTTTTTATTTTTATCATGTAAAACGGCATACTTATAATTCCAGCAGTTTTGCGTCAAAGGCAGTTATGCCGCTGTCAGCCAAGCCTTAGTTTTACAACTGTTGGCTCGTTTTTGTTTTGTGACGCTAAAAGTGGAAGGTTGTACCGCTTTCACGAATATCGGCATATCTTGTGTTAAGTCAGCCTTATAATGTCTTTGAAATGACGTACGAAGATTTCTTTGTAAACTTTTAAAAGCATTCTCTCTAGAATTTACATTTTTTGAGCGTGTGCCATTGTCAATGCCAAGCAGCGATATAAGAAGTTACAAATATAAACTAGATAGTACTAAAAGTTATAAGCTACAAGTAAATTCGCAGCCCATTTATAACCAAAAAGCCGAAACGACTCCAATTACGAAACTTGCGATAGATTTACGCCCATTATACATTATACATTATATTATACATTCTTTGGAAATTTCTCCTATAACCACGCAACCACGATACACGTGTAAAACGAAAGATCATATAAAGCAACTAACAGAACAGTTTAAATATAACCTTTTAGTTTCGCTCAAACTTTTTTTAGTTACGTTGAAAGCATTGCAAATGCTATCGAAACAATACAGATACGAATATATTAAACATAATTAATTTCGAACAACAGAAAAAGACCATTACAATTATTTTATACAAGATACGTATTTATTTTTCTAGCACATTTTAGACAAATACGAATACAAGTATTTCTTTTTTAGAATAGATTTATACAGTATAAACGAAATAGATTTACACGGCATGAAGGGATCCGTTCCGAAATAGAATCGGTTCGAGACTACTTCTCGTAAACTTCCTGGATTCTCGACGACAGATCTCGCCCGACTCCGTTACCGAGATTCGTCCAAAAATCCTTGCAACTTCCAAGATCGAAAGAGTGATTTATATGCATGCGCACGTTTACGATCCTATCGAGTTAACTCGAAGGTAACCTATCAAGAGTAAAGGTACTCACAGTCTCTCCGTGAGACCAGTAAGGAAGCCTCGTCATTGGTGGAAAGGGATGCCCAGCGATGTCCCAGGCAGAGGCAGAAAGGCGTTCGCCAGTCTCTTCTCGACGCTCCGAGTCAAAACGTTGCGAGGGCTTTCGTCCGGTTCGCCTTGCGAATTTGAACGTCAAACACTTGTCAAAATATTTTTCAACAAATTTCGCGTCCAACGCGCCATCCTCGTCCGCGTGTTTCCGTGCTTTTCCTCGTTATTGTTTCTTACTTGCTTGTATCCGTCGATTATTGTATTTTTCAATAATTTATCATTATCCGTGGATATTCGAGGAAGATCAACGAATGAACAATCCGTCGGGTTGCAAATATCCATACTAGTGAAGCTTCGTCAGTTTTCCAAGTCTAAGATCTTCGAAACTGTAAACAGATTATACTCTACGAGAAGTATATAAGCCGAAAATATTGACACGAATAAACGACTATTGTGAGAAGTTGACACTACGTATGAATCACGAAGACGGAGATGATAGTTAAATCGTGACTGCGAACTTCTCTGTCTTGTACGTAACAATCGATTTCCAAAGTGTTTGATTTCTCGACGAGAGTTAGTGCTGTCCTCGGAAAATCGTGAACGAGCCCAAGAGATATTAAAAGCGACTGGATCCAGGAGATCGTGTTACTCTTCGACCAACCACAGCTAGCAAATGTTCCACGGGAACCGGTCGATTCGTGACTGAAAAGGTATTTAAATATTTACTTCCTTGGCTTCTCGATTTCCTCGTATTTATTCAACTGGTACGTTGAAAATACTTGGCGCGAATTGCGTTAGTAACTCACATCCCGGTGCTAATAACGCGCGGCAAGAGTTCGCCGCAGAGGTTCGTTTCGTCCCGTCGATCGAATAAAGGGTATTATTTGTATGGGAGAAATATTTCTTCAAAGATCTTTCGATCGATCGAAGAATCGATTGAAAAAATATCTCTTGAAAGATCTAAGCCAATAAAATATACGAGACAGGTCTGCGCTACTTATATTAGTGGCGTGATCGCGAAACAATTTGACCTCGGAGCTCGCAAAAAGTACGATCGAACAGCTGCTGATGTCGTTAATTTCCAGTAGTGAATTAGAACGTAAAAAGCATCTCGAATCCTGACGTTTCGCATAATCGGATGAATCATTGACCATCGAATAATTCGAATCTGAGTCACGAATTGATCGCGTCATCGCAGTACCATACTAAATAAAACACCGTTAAGGAGAAAACCTCTTTCAAGTTACCCGGATACGGAGCAATTAGCAGACTCAAAAATTACGATTCTGTATTTGATGACGGGAGAACGCTTTCAGCAGCAGGATGTGGGACATTAGAGAGGCGCGCAGTGTGCAGCATCGCGAGTAAAAAAAGATTCCTCCCCTGGACCGGGTGCTTCCATCCAGATCGACGAAAAAGCTCGCCTTGAAACGAAAAAGGGGACCGCTATATCGCTACAAATACTGTTCCAACTATAAATTGTAGGAACGTAGGATGAGGTAGACAGAATTTTACCTCTTAAATATAAAATAAGGCGGCGCAAACTATATTTAACAATGGAATAGGTGTAGTAGAATGACAATTTGATTTCATAATAATTCTTACTCAGCATGATTCAATCCTTTCCGACTCTATCCCTCTGAATTCTAATTATTATTCTAAATTCTTTGGTGATTCACGCAGAGTTCTCTCGATTCTTAATCGTATCGCACTGTTAGATCTACTGTATTCTTTCGATCGTTCTCGACCGAGTCGTATCTTTCGATTATTAGAAAATTTCTTAAATTTAAGAAAAATATGAAACGATCGTTATCGACGAGCGCTTGATCTCTAGCCTCAATCCTATGCTATTGAAAGCGTTCTTGGCAACGAGATCGACCATTTGCATCAGAAATTCCAGTTGTGTTGGCATTATTTTTTCAATTAGTATTGCAAATAACCGAATGAAGTAAATTATAGATAAAACTTGATCGTTTTCAACGATATTCTCAAGTAATCAATTTCTGTAAACGTTACATTTAAACGTTACGTTTGGAAAGTAGTAAAACATCAAACATGAAAACGATACAACGATAACGGCTGAAACGATCAGCTGCTATCTTAATTTGTTCGATAAGAAATCGACGAAACGTTTCATTCGACAAGGAAGTTTATCAATTTTTTAATTACAGTCCACGGTACGATTGAAAGGCTGAATTTTTCTTTGTGATCACTTTTTCCAGTAATCATGCTTAATCGTTCGAACGATCGTTCCAGAAACATTAATACACTGATTGCATAGATTATAAAATTAACAATATAAAATTAAGCATTCGTAGATCGTAATTTTTTCTCGTGAAATTGATTTTTAATGAAAAAGCGACGTTAAAATTCTACGTGCGAAGGGTTAAGAAAGAATCTTTCCACGTGGCACCATGCACATGCATACCAAATCTCCATGCGCAATCTCCGAATCGTTCCTCACCTGCTATTAATAGCATAAACATTCATTCACAGTTCTCCGCATCGTTCGAAGTTATTCACGCTGAGTTATTCTCGAGTCGCGATCGATCTCTGCGTTTGCGTTCTATTCGCAAATCGTTCAGCGAGGCAAAAGAAAAGAGTGCAACGAATAATTCGATCGGACGGATGCGCGAGTCTTTGGACAGCAGAAGCGGCTCGAATTTTTGTTAAGCGGATTTACCAAAGGATGCGGTTACAAAAATTCAATTTGTCGCCCGTACTGACCTCGAAGCTGCACTTTCACTTGCCACCCACGGAAAATCGCAACAGCTGTCGCCCGTTTACTCGATCGCCCGCTCGCTCGCTCGCTCGTGCACAGGATATTTTTCGAATTTCAAAGGTAGACCATGCCAAGGGCTTCAGCCGCTGGCAGCTGACACTGCAGATGGGGTACACCTGCCTCAAACTATTTACCGTCTCATTCCGTCGCTGTTTCCCCGAGAAGCCTTGATTACAACTTCGTTAAAGTCCCTATCTTCGTCGCTGATTTTTCTCGTTTAACCCTCAAAGGTTATCACGGATGAAATATTACTTCATGCTAATTTTGTTCCAATATTATCATGTTGCACGAATATCATCGCAGTGTTATTTATAACCGCTGCAGACAATAACTTCTTTGTACTTCATTCAATATTGAATATAACGAGAAACTATAATATAGCGTGCCAACCGAATAAGAAAACTCGTCTTCAAGCTCGACGTTTTCATCGTACCCTGATAAATAATTTACATTAAAGCTACAATGTGTTGTAATGTAACCCTCCTTCCTTTCGAGATTTTCTTTTCATCTTTAACGCTCCCAAGATCGTTCTGATCTGACCGTTCGTTTCGTTTATACGTATCGACAAGAAAATGTCACGATCTCGTTAAAATCCGCGACGAGAGGTATTTTTCTCTGCAAGTTAATTAAAGCCATGCTACAAACGAATAGCGCGATAAGAAAGATATCCAAGAATCGCTTTCTATGTAATACCATAACGTTACAGAAACGATATTTCTAATATTAGAAATATTACACTCTACCGTGAACTCGTTACATATCGGTGGATGGCTCGTTACTTTTGCACACTGCTGTGCATACGTACGTAATACGTACGTAAACCGAAAACAAGTTCGGCGGCACTGCTTTCGAGTCGACCAGCAAGTGGGATCATCCTGTAGAATTTGCGACGTGAAACGCACAATTAGTTCATTCATCGAATACGTCTGCGGCATAGTGCATGCGTACACGATCTTGTACGAGCATATTAAATTTCCGTACGACACGCGGCGATGTGTTGATCGGAGGCGAGGTTGGTCGGTCGGTCGGTCGGTTTATCGGGCAGGCGCCAACTACTCGTTGCTCGCTGTAACTCGCGAGATACACACTGTGTTAGCCGCGCGAACGATCATGAGAGCGTTTATTATTTCACCGGGGTCGTAGGGGCTGGGTGTATCGCGTGCACGCGCGCACCCGTTCAAACCGCTGCAATTCTCCGCGATTACCTCGGGGCGAGAATAGATTCGACCGTGGATTTCGGAAGCGTTAACGATACGCCTGCAACGCGATAATTTCTATCGTGGCTGATGCTACGTGCCACTCCGTCAGCTGTAAGCCGAGCCTATTTGTCGTTGAATCAATATTGGTTACACGTTTAGGAGCGTGCAACAACAAACGAGCTTAATTGATCGATTGTCCGTCTGGGATCGGAAATCGTAATCGTGACCGAATCACGCGTCACGTGTATCCAAGCTTCGCGTTTGAAGATTACGGGGCAAGAGTATAAATCACATTACGTGGCTATTTTGCACGGAGAAGCAGTTCTACAGTTCGGTGCAGTTGCGAGAATTACAGACTCGAGCATATTCGATGTTACGTTATTTCGAATGTTATTTCGAATAACGCGATATTCGATTTTACGATTAATTCTAGACCTGCGAATACCCTTAAAACGATATTTCAAGAAATAACGCGCGCGAAGGACGTGTTGTCTTTTGAGATAATTAACAAGTATAACGACTCGTTTCTTAAAATCGTATTTCGAACAATGACATTTTAGAACGTCTGTTTACTGTTTCAGCTTGTAGAATATCGTACTGCTTCTTGTTGCTGCGTCAGTTTTACGATTATTTCTTTCGTCCAAATTTCCCGTCTAATCATAAAGCGACGCTAAAATCAAACGAAATCAACCTAAATAATTATAATAAATGAAAAAAAGTAAATATTCAGCATGTTCTTTGCCTACGATCGTCAGTTCGGTTCGAGTGAAAGTTCCAAAAGAACGTTTCAATTTATATCGATCGTGACGCAAATAACGGATCGAACGTGTCGTATCATCGTATGATCGATAGATCAAAGTTCAAAGCATCAAACTTGGAAAAGTTAGTACAGCGCAACGTAACATAAAAAATTATCCGGTTACGTCATGTCGCGATTACGATTATTTCTTGCAATCTATTTTCTACTAATTGCAACGAGCGGTTGATTTCTATCGTTGAACAATATAGCCAGCCGATCGTCTGCGGTGGCTCGCGCGTGGCTCTGGCTCGCTTTAAGGGTTCTCTGACCGTCGATGTGTCTTTCAATCGCTCGATTCTGTAATTGGCCAGGCAATGGCCGGTTGCTCTGGCGATTTAATTGAATCCATACTAATTAATGACGAGTTAATAATTACAAGAACGCTCGTGTTGCTTCGTGACCGTGTTACGGGCCGGTGATTTCACCGTGCAGCGAACTACATCATGAGAATTACGCCGGCTCGTAATACACGCTTTTACCAGAATAGAATACCCAGAGCAAACTGCAGCAAACGCCTCGCACTCTCCCGTCCACGAACCTATCGTAAACGAGTTTACGATTAAAGAATCCCACGCGACGTCTGCATTAACGCGCGTTTAACTTAGGCTCAACCAGCCGGAAAGTTATGTCGCGAATTTCGACTCGAGTTCTGCGAACAAGGGGAAATAAGCGACGGGGTAACAGGTATCTCCCTGCAAGCCCTCGCACCGCTCTTAACCGCAAACAAGCTTGTGGGAGTGGGCACGTTTGTTATCGAAGCTGTTTGCACTGTACCGATGTTCCAACAGTATCGACCCACGCGGCGAGTAACGTACTTCCGGTCAGCCGCTCCTTCGCCTCGTCGAATTTCTTCTAAACTGTCTTCCGCTGAAAAGTTTGAGACATCAAAGTTTCTGAGGCGCGAAGATCGCGGAAGAAACAGACGATCGTCGGTCTTCCGATTTTACGATAAGACGGAAAAGAATCTTAATATCGTACAAGTCGAAGCAACGTTGTCCGAGTATCGTAAGCAGGCGATCGTGGTAACCGTTATCGTAATAATCAAATTAGCAGAATAATAAAATTGGCAGAGTAATAAAATTAGCAGGATAATAAAATTGAACAGAGAAGCGAGTTACGTCCTCGTATATCGTATCCGCCGGATTCGCCTCTCCGGCATCTTCTCTTCCGTCGTAAGAACCAATCCCTTAAGGCTACACGCGAATCTGCTTAAGAGATCCTCACGAGTCTCGTGATACACCGATTTAAGCTACTTTGATTTCACTGGGCGGCATACAGTGGGGCGTTGATACTTAGCGGCGCCCGAGTTCCTCTCTCTTGCAACGTGCCGGTCCTGCACGATGCGCTTTTCAGCGGCAGCCAGCAATTTGCCGTAATTATTATGTTTATCTTTCTCATTCACTCAACTCGATGCACGGAGACCGGTCCACCTGGTCGCATTCGATTTTTACCGAAACGATTTCGCCCCGGCGTCGTACCCGCAAAGGCTGACATCGCCACGCGTCTACCATTACGCTTCAGGGGCGGTACGGACGATCCACTTTGTCAAACTCCATTTGCGCGATTCCCTTCCTTGCCGTTTCAGTCGGCCAGCCACGAAATCTCGTCCCGACAATCGGTCCAAGCAAATTATCGAGTTTCGTATACGAGAAGAAGACGAGATGCTTTGGCGAACCTCGAATAAGCAAAATTGCGAGGTACGATCAGCGAACGGCAGATGTTGGACCAGTTGGAACAGAATTCTAGCTGTTCGAGCGACGTCCAATTTTTACGCGCTGCAGACCACACAGCCACGCGTTCAGCGTTATTACGTCTTTGAAAGGCCGACCCCGATGATCCACTTTGTCAAACTCAATTTGCGCGATTCCCCTGCCACGACACACAGAGTTCTCGCTACGCTCGACAATTTGCGGGGTTCGACGCAAGCAAGCGTGTGGTTCGTGACAACGATGGGGAAACGCGGGCCGAACGGCGTGGCATCTTCGAGCAATGGGAAGAAACGACGTTAAAACTGTGTCTGCCCTCCGCGTGGATTTCTACGACGAAAGTGGACGTTGCAAGACGAAGAAAGGAATCGTAAGATTACTCGATACCGAAGATAACGCGAAAACGTTCGATCGACCGATTAAGAATTCGATTCTTTGAAACTCCCAATGGTCCTCTTACCATTGGACTTGCGATTATACTCGGCCAGGTTTTTATTAGATTTCCCAAGTTCGTGAAGAAAGCTGTCGTTCGTACGCGCATCTCCGATGCGAATCCGCGAGAGAATTCTCGTCGTCGGCTTGCCGACATCGCGACGAGGAACGTCGTCCGTTTGTAAATCCGCTCGGCCTCCGTGAAGTTAGCTCGGACGGATTGTTCCGTGGAGCGGAGGTTCGTGGAAAAGTGTAAAGAACGCGAATAGGGAGGAGAGGATGGCGAACGAAAGAGCACGAGAAAGGGAGGGGAAGGAACGAGAGTCGAGGATAAAGCGGCCGGGCAAGAGGAAGACGGAGAACGGTAGGAAAGGAGAAGAGGAAAAAGAGAAATAAGCGAAGCTGGAGAAACGGCAAGCGACGGAAGGAGAAGGGCAAAGAAGATTGGCGAAGAAGAGGTGGTTAGAGGAGTAGAGGAGGGTTGGAGAGATGTAAGTAGAAGAGGAAAAAGCAGGAGAAGAAGAAGAAGAAGAAGAAGAAGAAGAAGAAGAAGGAGAAGAAGAAGAAGTTAAGATGGTCCAGCGCGGGCAGCATCGGCATCGCAGCCGGAGGTGATGACCTGCTCAAGGCCACCCGCTCCCAACCTCTTAGACCGGAGAGGAGAACCACTCTTCTTATTTTTCGTTGCTCCCTTTTCTCTCTTTCCACTTCTTCCAGCTCTCCCTCCTTCCTTCCGATTCCTTCTCGCTCGCTCCCATTTCCCGGCCAACCTGTCCTCTTCCTGTTTACCGCTCCCGGACTGATTCTCTCTCTCCCTCTTCTTCTCGTTCCCTTTTTCCTGTTTGTTGGTACGGTTCCCTCGGTCGGAACCCTTAATGTCAACTTCCCGCGGGGCCTTTCGTCGAGCTCCTCTTCCCGTTCGATCGCCATTGAAAACTGTCGTCTGAAAAATGCTCGTCTTAATCGTCGCCACACGACATACACCGCGGTGTACGGTAAAACGTAACGCTCCTGTATTTTATAATATAACCACGATAATCGAGTCACGCAACTGTTCGTAACAGTATGAAATTTCAAAATGTTTTACACGACGCGCGTAATGTACGTATTCGCAGGACGTGGCTACGAATGTTCGAATACTTTCGCGAGCAGCTTGTGCTACGTGCTACGAGAGAATTTGCTGGTACCGGTAACTTGTAACTTGCGACTCGTAAAATTTCGCTAATAACATTAATTCAAGCGTACAAGAGGGTCTCGCAGTGGTACGAGAACGAGAGAACGTAATATTCCGTTGCGGTCGCACGGCGCGATTCGGATTTTTGCAAATGCGCGCGGATTACTTCCTCATCCTCGACTAAACTGTCCGTAAAATTGAAACGGACATGGAATTTTAACGCTCGATCAGGCCACGCGTTCGTATCCGTCGTAACGTCCAAGCTCGCATCGTGTATTTACGATTCACCGCAAGAACTCGCAAAGCAAACGATATCGCTCGCCTTAAATCTGCCGGCACCGCAAAAATATTCCTCGCCGTCGAAGAACGCGCGTCACCATCCGCTGCACTAGCGAAAATTCTTCGCCATCTATCCGACACCGCTCTCGCTATAATTCGATCAACCGTTTCTCGTTCGAAGTCTCAAGGACGGACGAAGGTGCCTTCCGACTCCTTCCTTCCCGCTACTCGGCTTCGTAATTAAAATCTGCCGAAGCGTGGCTTTCGTTTTAAAAGGTAGAATTTTCTGTATTGCGACCGCCGTTATTCGAACATCCTTAAAGAGACTTTTCAAAGAATCGAACGGTCAAAGATATTAATTTGTTAAGTATTTTGATTGCTCGTAATCGTTGTTATCAAAATTGTTTTCGGTTAAAAATAACCATCGTCGGCGATGGGAGCTTTCTTCGATCATTGGTAATCCGGTATCGGTGACGGAAATTACTTTCGTTGACCAGTAACCCAACGTTTCTTTGTTCACGCGTTTTCGTCATTCCGTTAGCTGAAACACGACACAGCGTACTAAATAAGAAAATCGCAGACGTTCGAAGAAGATTGGGAAGCGAAGGACGCTGTATGACATCGCGTTCGTCGCATTCCATCGCGAGGCTCTCGTAGAGAAACCTTGAAACAGACGTCCTCGTTAATCGTGACTCGAAATCCACAGGAACCACGGATCATCCGCCGAGATCTTGCAACAGAACCGTAATTTATCGATCTATTTACGATACCGGCAGAAGATTACGGCGATCAAATTCACTTTCGTGTCGGATTGTTTCGAAACGAGAGTACCCGCCGGTCTTTGAGATTAATTAATAGCGATCGAGTTCAAAGGTTTGTTGGCATCGTGGGAGGGAAGTAGAGAGCCGGTGGACGTGCCGCGTCTCAAGATACGGATCTCCACGGGCAATGTTCATTAAGCGATCAAGGTCGCAGGGAACAAGAGTCCAGTCGAGTCCCCGTAGCCCGTTTAGTCTTCCGCGTATTCCGTTTATTGCTGAATGAGCGTAATGGTGTCTTGCATACGGAAATACGCTGCCACTCGACTCTACGGTGCACGTTAAACAGTCTCTACGCGATGAGATTTATCTCGAGACATGCCTCCGTACGAGATCTCGCACAGAGACGAAATAGACATCGCCGTACCTATTCATAGTCGACGGCTTCGAAACAGCGAAATACCGTTTCAACGTTTATGGGGAAAAATTGCAATTAAGAACCACGCGGGACACGTAGTATTAGATTTTCTAATTCTACGTGTTGTTTGCTGTATGCAAGTACTGTAACGTAATTACACGGTTGAAAAGAGAACTCGTTAAATCCAAGGATTTTTATAAATAGCTGATAAATCTACGAGCCTTCGATACTTTTCACTCGCTATCTTCGAAGCGCGCAAGGAAAATATTCAGTGAAAATATTCAGCAGATTCGCGTTTCACGCTTCTGCATCTTCGAGATAGCTATTCGCGTTGTATACTAATTTTTTTACTAAATATACATTAGCAGTAAATACAAGTATCTCGCAACCTCTACGGATATTTTTAGATTTATCTCGAATATTACCAACACGAGCGCGACAAACGCGTCTCGTTATGGTGCCACTGAAATTTCAAAATGTTTTACGTAACGCACGCGGTGTACGCATAAAAATTTTCTGCGATAATTGTCGTACACGTCGAAACGACGTTACGCCGTTTTAAAGTTGCCGTTTACGATACTCGATTGATCTCGCGCGAGACCCAGAGCCATGCTTCGAGGTAAATCTCATCCTGTAGGTGCTGCTTCAGGGAAACAGACAGCTTGCTGATTCTTTCTCTCTCTCTCTCTCTCACTCTCTCACTCTCTGTCTGCTTAGTACACGCACAGCGTAAGCAGCATACGCTTTAACGCAGAGTGGACACACATTGGACTCGTGTCGTACGCCTGTTTGGCTCTCCGTGTATCTGATGTTTAATAAACGACAGGTCAACTAGAGTGAACCGTGCAGCTGTGGCCACTAGCCGCTAGCTATTATGTACCTCGATTCATTATCACTGGTCTCTGTTTGTGTACGCCGAGTTTTTCGTTTCGTTACTGTCGCTCGGTAGTTTCTCTTAATTGAAACGTCATCCGACGATACCGAAGCGTTGGCAATCGCGGTTCGAAAAGCCGTGGAAACGCAGTCTGCGGCTCGAGTGTCGCTCGATAACGCGAATCGCGCGAGCCGCGTTTAAACTCTCTCGCAAATACCCCACTGATTTTGTCGTGTTTCTTGATTTCAGCGCGGAATGACGAGATAGACAACGCGGATCGAAACGCAAACTCCCCCGAGGCCACCACTGAGAATCTCCAAGCAGGTAAGCGAAAACACGTCACTCGTTTGCTATTCACTTGTTAAACGAGAAAGAGTTAATTTACCAGTGGAACTGCTAAACTTTGAAACATCGACAATATCGGGTTATTGGAAAAGTTCGTAGCGAGGTGTAAGGAAATTTAACCCTTTCAGCATCGAATATCTTTCAGTCTCCGAGAAAGATTCTCTTCTTTATCGATTATCAATGATATACTGTAAAACGTTACGAACGACACTCTGCGTTGTCACAGCTTGGTCCTTAATGAGTTAAGGTATCGTCCAGCTAACAAGAAAATTAGATGGCCCGAGATCCCACGAATCTTTCGAGTCATCCAGGCTGAAGCTCTTCGAGACATTCTTTCGCGGCATTCCTTTCTCAGAACCGCTTCCCCGGGTTTACGAAGAAGGCAAGGGGAATAAATTTTTACGGAACCCGCGGCGAGTATTTCTGAGCGACGTGACCAACGATCATTCCGCGAGGCGCAACAATGGTGCTAAGCCGCAAATGCTCGCCGGTTTACGACGCGATGGCCCGTCCTTCGGCCGGTGAAAGTCCGCAAGAATTCGCCCTCGATCGTGCCTGCGAACTTCACATTGAGATACGCTCGTGACGCGTCACGATCTCGTTCGGGACCGGTAATGAACGCCTCGTGTCGGCGTCCCAGGACGAAAACGAACAGCGTGGTCGAACTATCTTCTAGATTTTAGACGTCCGAGTCACGATTCTCGTTCCCCGCATATTTCTCTCCTAGTTGGGCACTTCGTTCCACGGAATTCTGCCCGAGTATCCGCTGCTCGATCGCGTTAACCGATCAAGGACCAAGGAAGCGAAATCATTCGCAAAATTTGCAAAAAAAAAAAAACGCAGCGTTACTAGACGCGTGACCTGTTGTCAGTCGATCATCGTGAAGCGATCTGTGGTTTTGTTGGAGTTGAAAACGTATCGGAACGACGCACGTAGTGGCTGGCGACAAATTGAGAAAAATACACTGAGAACGACCGCGGTCGAAATAAACTTGTAAAATGCGCTAAAATTATTGGCCAATGTATGGCGTGAACGATAGGCAATAATTAATCGGTCTCTTTCGATCGATCGCATCTTCCATCAACGTTCAACAAATTTCTCTCGATAGAAATCTTATCGGCTGAAATTACTATCGATAACCGGCGTACGGCGATTACGAAAAGGATCGGCACGCCGTTGTATTGGTTATAATTATATATTACGTTATATTTACATTCTAATTAATTAGGTTCTAGCGTATCAAATTACGCGTCGTTCAACGAGCTGCAGAACGTAGTTCAATACGTTTAATACGTAATAAAACTCGTCGTTGCAAATTGGACTCTTTCGCGATCACTGTGAACAGTTGACTTACGATTAACGAGCGACGAACGAAGCGTCGTCCGATAATTGCTAAATATCTCTCGAATCGAAACGAATCGGCGATTTCTAACTCCTTCGCTGCCATCGATATTTTTCCGCTTGTATCAAAGTGTTAGTCACCGCGCTTTTCCCTGCGTTCTCCGTTATCTGCTCTTCGATTCGCCACGGCTAAAGTGGAAAAAAAACACTCGATAAGGGGTTAATTTATTAGATAAAGGGAGAACAGCCTTGCACATTTCGAACCGACGTGACGCTGGTCGAACATCGAATCAGTCGGATAAAACGTCTCGTGCCCAGCGGCCGTTAGAGATTGATAGTCGTTTAGTTTAGTTGGAAGTCGATCGATGCGGTATCATCGTAGAGACAATTTCGTAAGTAGATCGCCGACAGAAACTAGAACGCGAGCGTCGAAATTTCCAGGAAAATATGTCAGAGGCGAGCGCAATTTCTGAGAAAACGCAACGAAGATATCGTTACATCTCTTAATTTCCGTGTACATTGTACATACGAGTGATTCACGGAAGTATTCGAACACTCGTCGTAAAAAACTTTTATGTACATGTATATCTATCTATGACATAAAGCTGTATTATATAACATAAAGCATTTCAAGATTCTATCGGTGCTCCTTACACGTGTGTACGAAAGGTACAGGATATTTAGTAAAAGATAAACTAAAATAAACTGCGAATTTAGTCGTCTTAACGTTCGTTTAAACGTTTTTATGATTTCTACGAAATACGTACCCGTGCCAAATATCTTGTAACTTCCCTCCCGCCCTCCCCCCCTCCCCCATACGTTTTCATATTCGTTTCAAACTTTATCGATATACCCAAACACGACACTCGAGTCTCGTTACAATGTCAATGAAACTTGCAACAGTTTCGTATAATTCGCGTATGATATATTCGTGAAAGGTTCCTACGTGCGTCAAAGTACTTTCACGAACTACCGTATATCGGGAGAACGAGGAGGTGGATTCGCTGAAAGAAACGAGGAAACGCGTACTGTTTGAATCGGCGCGATTAAAAAGCTGCTATTGGCTGGCGGAGTACGTTGTCTCGATATCCAGACACGTAAACTCGTTATTCGTTGGCCCGAACCGCACCATCATTTTCATCGGTCAGCGTATTTTCCTTTCGAGCTATCGCCGACACACTAGTTTCCCCCTAAAAAAATAATTGGATAAGATTCTCGAGGTGTGAGTCGCTTCCTACTCGTCTCGCGAGCCGCTCCCATGAACAAGAACGGTCGAAGCCCGCGTCATCGGTGTATCGAGGCACGTACGACATGTCGCTGACTTCGATGCCAATATTTCCGCATTCTGGAATCTTATTTCTGACTGTGGAATATTTATCGCGTGCCTGGCGCGTTGATAAATCTTTCGTATACGATGGTACTACGTATTTTTGTAACCACCTTTTGTACCACTTGGCAATTATTTAACGGTGAACCGCCATACAGCCGGTCAGAGTGCCATAAATATAAGTATTCTCGCGCAAAAATATCTTTAACACGGCCGTTTGAATCGTCAAGGCTGGAGAAATAAATTCTTTTCTAGGATTTTCAAATTTTCCGTAATATCAAAGTATCTTTTAGTCGCGTACCTAAAAGAATTTGACGTCTTTGTACAAAGAGTCTCTACTATTGCTTTTTTCGTCGGTGTTCTGCGCATATGTTCGACTATATTCCAGTAACGTTTACAAATCTCAGAGACGAATAACGACAATCGCTGGTACGTGTACGAAGCTTCGAACGTTCTCGCTCAAGGATAAGATCTTCTTCTCGCCATTTCCGTCGTTCCTTTGCGTTCCCTCGCACAAGCTCGGTTACGTCGGTTTCGAGAATTCGAATACAAAGTTCCTCGCGTACATTTCTACAACTTGATCTATCCGTCTATCCGAAGCTCCGCGGTGGAATATTCTCTTAAAGCGCGGGTCGTCCGCATTTTGCTGTCGCTTACTACTTACCGCGTTTCGTTGCTTCTTGCTCGGCACGTGGTGAAAATTCTCGTTCGGTATCGAAATACCACTCGTTTAGAGCCAAAACGTTCCGTCGCGAAAGGTCGGTTCTCGTCGTTCCTTTGACCCGGGTGTCAACGCTAAGCGAGGCAAATAATGTGGGAACCACGAGATTGCGCGATCGGTCGGATGCTGGGCGTGTAAAATCGGAGTAACGGTGGCTGCTTTGTCCGCCACGAAACCAACCTTTGCGATTCATCGACGAACCGGTGGAATCGATTTCCCCGTACAGACCGACTGGCCCGATGCCGTTACATCGGAAACTCTTGTTCGATCGAGGGAAAATCGTTCGACTATTCGCAAACGATCGTTCGTATTTAAAATCGTTTGCAAACGAAGATCGGTCGCTTGCCAAATTCCACGTATTATATTATACGCGTATACGTGAAAAACGACATATCTCTGCGCAACAAACTATCGATAAACACGCGTAGCGTCGTTCGCGCATTATCGGAGAATGTTCGACGATACAGGAAAACGAGTTGACAAACCGTTGCGAAGAGGATTTCGTTGCTTACGCGTGGTCGCTAAAACCGATGGGAAAGCGCGCCGCGTTGAAAGGCCGCGCTACCAGCGGAAAGTAAATTTAGTAGAAAACGGATGGACGGTAGGAAGAATTTCGCGAAGCGTTCTCTCGTAGAGGCTCCGCCGTAAAGGGAAGTTTCATTGGTAACAAAAGGCCGCGTTTGCTCGTTCGAGCCAGTAGGCGCTATAAGATTAAAGGCACTAAGGAAATCCTTCGGCGGTCATCTGCCGGCAGGAAAGAAACGGAAAGAAACGGAAAGAAACGAACGCAGCCGGTTGACTCGAACGCAACGCGAAATCCGCTTCGTATTTTAAAGGATTCTTTCCTCGTTCGCGGTCGCGACGTCGCGTGCACGCCCGTACAATTCGACGGGGAAAGCCAGATAGACCGTGCGATTCGTGATGTAACGCGCGAATCAGAGTGTGAGATTCGTAGGCCAAAAACGATTTCATAACGCGGCTTGGCGAGACCCGGCCTCCCTTATCGAATATTCTTTGGCCGTGTGATTTAACGAGCGGTGTTTTACCACCGCGTATTAAGTGCAGATAACGCGACCACTTCTCCTCTGTTTTTAAACCTTCTTTACTCGACCCTCTCGAAAGCTGAACTGATTAAAACTCTAGTTTTTGACTGGACGAAGACGGCAACGCGTCCACAGCGCTGGCTGCTGGTTCAACGAGCGACGTATTCCTGCCTACGAGACAATTTATGCTCACGACTAAATTTTAAACGTAACGCTTGATAATCTCTCTCTTCGACGCTTGTTTATTACATTAGGCTGTCCGGAAAGTTTCTTTCCTTTTGCAAAGAAACAACAGATGCACGACCTATTTTCGTTTTATCATCTACGATCAATTTTGTTCTGTCTCCATTACTACGATCGTACGTGATTCGACAAAAATAACATAGAAGAGAGAACCTGGTGCGTCCGTTATTTCCTTGAAAAACGAAAGAAACTATTGGGACAACCTAATTGTATTACTCGGCGTAGTACACGGTTGATAATTTCATTTTCTAATTACGATCAATTCGTCCGTTTATCCATCTATATCTGCCGAGTACGCGTGCGCTCTTTTTATTAGCGACACCGCTGTAATTGAAAGGAACCTTCGACGTGTTGTTTGTCGAAGTTCTTGATCGTCGTTGATCGGCTGTTGCGACAGGAACGACGCGTACGAAGCAACGACGAATAAAAATCAACCGTTTATCCAACGTCTGTCTCGATATGTTGCAACTTGTTTTAGTACTGAATGAATTTCTTTCAACGGGAACCACGTCGATTACAATTACGCTCGATAGCTGGTACAAACGGTTCTGCTTAGCGGGCAACGGGCGAAACGTACGCGCCAGACGTGGCCGAGGTCGCTCTCAGATCTGCAACGTGATATTAACCCTTCAACGCGGTTCGACGTATTAAGTTGCGTCCTACTTTTCTACGCCCGAGTATCCGGAGAAGACAATCGGGTTTTTCGATGTACAAATCGCCGGGCAGAAACCGGATAATAGGTCGGAATCGTTATGCAATTAAGGACACACGACTGGGGCTCCTGCCACGATCGTATTCGAGCCCGTATTTAGTCGCGCGAACGTTCTCGTTCGAGAGCCTTTTAACGATCGAACGGTTCTCGATGCGTAAACATAATGATCGTTCTTTCAGCGGAGATTAAAATATCGCAACGCGCTAAACAAACACTCGACCCACGAAACGCGATGATTTATTGCTTGCCGAGCAAAGCGTAGATATATACTATCCGAGTGACTCATTTCCATTTCGCAAATAAAAAGATCACCGCGCCAATTGATTCTACAGCGACCGACAAAAGTATTCGAACACTCGTTGAAATCTTTCGCGGTTCTTTTCGTTGGCATTCTAAGAATATTCCACCGTCGTTAATTATATCGGCAATAATTATATCGGCGATCGAAGCGAAACTTAAAACGAAAGAAGCTGCAAGATATTTCTGTTTAACGCGCGCGTACATTTCGCAGAGATCAAGGTATTCAAGGACCATCAATTACGCGTCGCAGCGACGAGCCACGATATTTAATGGAATTATTTTTAACGCCAATTGTACGTTTAAGACGGTTGTTCGCGCTATATACTGGCCTTTTACCAAACGCGTGTATGCGTTTACGGTAATTATCTCGTAAATTTTATACGATCGTTATTGCTGTTTGAACATCTTCGGATACCTGCGCGAGACAGCGTTGGCGAACGACGAAGGAAACGTGGGTAACGTCGGACGGAGAAAATAGACGTAAACACCGAAGTTTAGTCCGTCCGGAGAACGATCGATCATTGGATCGCGGTGACGCCGATCGACGCAACACGAAAGGACGTCATTGCGCAAGATAAAAAATAACAATTAATAATCTACCTACAAGGTTCTATACTTTCGAGTCACAATAACGTTAACCGCGATTCGAATCTTTGGACGTCAAGGACGAACGACTTTTAGTCTCAGCGATATAACCGTGTCGCTTTTATCTGCCGTCTAACAGTGCCTATTTTGGAAAGAAAATATTGGCCGACTCGTTGCGGCAAACGTAATTGACATAATGACGTAATTTACGGTTGCGATCGGTGTAACCGCGGTTATCTAGGCGCGCCAGAAAAATCATCTAGGCATGGAACGACGAACGTTCTTTCCTTCGGCTCGCGATATTCGCGTCCCAGGCCAGTAAGCTTTCGTTAGTCGTCAAGCTGTTGCAAGAATGAAACAACGCGAACAGTTTCTGGATACATCGAATGGGTATGGATATATAATAATCGAAAGGCTCGCGATAAAAACGATCCTTGCTCGCAGCGTCAAAGGCCACTCCGCTATCCTCGATTTCCGTGCAATACGTTCGAATCTCGTTGAAGAGAAAATATTCGCTGCGTTGCGTAATTCTTACGAACGTATTTGTAATCGTATCGCGGAAGAATTATTAATTGAGAACGCGAAGGTGTTGGGGAAATTATTGCTATAGATACGTCAGCTTACAACGGTATTATCGAATCGATCGTCTTTTGATACGCGAAAACGCCTGGAACACGGTGGTGGACGAATATCAATAAAAGGCACCGTAAATCAAGATACAGATCGCTTTTTCCAATATCGATTTCGCCATGTTCCAAGTCCAACTTCTGGCTACTATACTTACAGAACGCGTCATTATCTAAAAAGTCGAAGAATTATCACGAATGATTTTCGTCGCGAGCTCCTTAATTTTACTCGTCGTTAGACGTTACACCGTTGATTCTCCATAAATTCCCCGTAAATCGGACCCACGCCAACAGGTTACCGGAGTCTCCGCTAAGACGGTGACCAACTCCATCATTGCAACACGATCAACGCAGAGTATCCTCTGTCGTATCTCGTATCGAAAATTCGATCCATAAATATTACTTCGAAAGCCAATTATAGCTATCTCACGATCGGCCAGATAAGTGCGCGGGTTAAAATATCGATCCGACGATATTAAGTGGACGCAATAACGGAATGGTTAGTGCTTCCTGTTCGTGTGCTACGGCACGCACCATCTGCACGCATCCAGCTTTCCAAAGCGGCGTAAAACTCGCCCGACTAAACTCGTACGCTTCGCACGGTTGACACGTTCTGGCAAGATTAATCTTAAACGCGGAACGTGTTCGCCGATATTTCACGTTACTCCGGCGATTAATAGTTCTTAACCTTGGCGCGACTCTGCTTTTTCTCTCACCTGGGCTGCCTGGCGTAACTCGCTCCACTGGGAACCGCGCGTTCTCCTCTTGGTGCGGCAGAAACGTAGAATCCGTTCCGTAAGTAGCTCAACCGTAAACTGTCGCGTCGTTCGATATTCGATTCCGATCGCTGCGAGCTCACGTTCGTTTTGATTCGAACGTCGAAAAATTGCCGCGTAATTTCTTCGTCGAATTATCCTTTTAGATACGTAACGTTGTAATACGGTATTTTATGTTTTTCTTCGTAACGAACGTAACGTAAGCAGTACGAGAGAAGCGTCGTCAGCTTCGGAAGACGTAACTCTCGATTAGTACAAAGATACGATACCTTTGTAACGCGAGATTTGTTATCTTTTTAGCGCGAGATTGTTTAACCCGTCCAGGCAACTCCGATTTGGCAACGATATTCCGCTTGTTTGCTTTTACGCTCGTACGAAACACAGACACGCGTGTTTTTGGCGATTGATCGCCTTCGTACGACGCGTCGGCTCTACTCTGTCGTTCCTCTCGTCTCCTCGTCGCGTTTGTATCCGTTCCAGACGTCCTTTCTTTTCCTAACGTCGGAGCAAACGTCGACGCTTCGCGTGCAACGTGCCGCTTTATTTTCGTCGGATCGCGTCCGATCGACGAACGGCATCGAGTCCAATACGCGATACGATCGACAAGTAGCAAACTACGTACGTATATCGAAAAGCAAATATTTATATCTGTATTTTCATTGCGTCTATGGAACTGTAATTTCCATCTGGAGAATGGCGCAAACCCAACGCAGTTAAACTTGAACGAGTTGACCGTCGCTCCCAATTTGTCGACCTCCAGCATTCCCATCAACTCCGAGCTTCTCCAACCGTTCCACCAAACTAACCGTAATAAAACTGCCTCCGGCATACTTATTCCGGGACAACCAGGTTTCCTATTTAGCCAGGTAGATCCAAGATAGGTTCACCGAGGAGATACGTCGTAATTTGAATCGAGGTACACCGATCTCGGGGATCGGCGACCAAAAACGTGGCCGCGACACGTCGCAGCGGCCACCGCTTTATCCCTTCTCCCACGAGCGCATAACGCTTGACGTCGATGCTAACCGCGGAAGCTGGCCTCGACGAGCAATGTCGTCCAGTCTTACGAGAGCCTTCTTACTAGTAAGAACGAGTCCTCGTCCCGTGCCCCTTTCACCCCTTGCTTCGAGTTAGCCTCGCTTTTTCTTCGAATCGGTCCACCAGGCTCGCGTCTCGCCCCCGTTTCGTGACGCGCTCTCTCGAGTTACCTTCTCGGTCAAATTTACGAACGTTTGGCGCACAGTGGTTAGGTTAACCAGTTTGGCCAATCGGTTCGAGGGAGATCGAGGAAGCTCGCGTCGAACGAGTTTGTTAAGAAGCAAGAATACTCGACGCGAGAAGTTATGTCATCCGCGGAGAAGCCTGACATTGGAAGCTTCCTGGCCTCGGAAGCCCGGTTCTCGGACGGAGTCGAGGTCAGTACTTGCCACGACTACGTAGAATCGCAACTGTCGGAAGCCAGGTTCGATCGGTGACGCGCGAATAAGAGGGATGTTCGGTGCGGCGTCTTTACGGATGTTCCTTCTGTCAACGAGCGGAGCGAACGAAACCTTACCGCTTCGGATACACGCGCTCTCTTGTCCAACGACGGAGTAGAACGAAACGCTGAAACGCGCTCGAGATCGCTTTAGAATTACGTCCGGAGCGTTCGAGATCGAATACGGATATAACTTGGATACTCTTTTACGGAAGAGATAGGCGGAAGATGCGGAAGATTATACGGGAGTAACGGCCGACACGCGAGCGTAAAATATACGAATTAACGGCCAGCGATCGAAAGCATCGCTCGCTATAAGAGCGATCTCGTCGTTTTGCAGGATCGACGTACGTCGAACGTATATCGCGTACGATTCGACGCGAAGTGGCTGGCGAAAGCATTCGAACGTTTACCAAAGAAATCATTTATAAAGACCACCGTGTACGCTGTACGTTGATCTTTCACCGAGCTTCTTTCGCTTATGTTTCCAACAAACGTGCCGCAGTTTCGATATTCTGTATAAGCCTGCGATCTCGAATTTGAAGGATCTGATCGCGACGATCGCGTCTCGTTACAGCGCCAGTGATGTTGCAAGAAGTCGCGAAAGTTTTCTACGGCGAGAGTTCGAATACTTTCGTGGACCACTGTAGCTTCGATCCATTCCCGTAGCTACCGCGGATTCGCAAACACCGTCGCCCGGCTACGCTGCGAGCGCACGCGTGACCGATTAAAATTCCCGGTCAAACAGCGGCGGACGAAACTAATCGGTTAGACGCGCTTACCAGAAAGACGTTGCTCGATACAGCGCGCGTGTGTCCCAGCGATCGCACCATATTTGTACCGATATCGAGGATACCGCGAGCTGCGTGCTGCGTCCGTTGCGCGTAAACGCAGATCTGGTCGCGTTCCCGCGTCTGTCGCTCGACGAATGCCGGAACGCGAAACTCGCCGAGTCGAATTAAAACGTCACCGACCTGTACCGAACTTAACGGATACATCGTATCCGAGAGATCCAGCCATTTGCAGTATTACATTTCTGTTGTAGCGTCGATAAAAATTCGACGGTCCGCGGATTTTTATAGGAATTCGTACTTTCGACGATGCGATCGAAAAGGTAGAACCTCGGTAGAAAGCTGTTTCGCTTACCAAGAATCGTAGAAAGCGCCACGCTTTCGATATTTTATACGTGTTTTCGAGTTGCGCGCGTTCTGCGCGATTTTGTTACTTTCGAATTTCCTGCGAATATGCAGATATCCGCGGTCTAACGATCGGAATACCGGCTCACAGCAATAGGAAACTCGTAGGTGCAGTTCGTCCGCGAATTGCATAATACGCCGGCTCCACGCTTTCTGCCAGTCAATGGAATTTCCGATGGCACGTGGTGCATCGTATCGCGATATCAAGGAACAGCGCGCCGGTTGCACGTGTATCGGCGATCGGTACCATCGAACGGCAACCAGCCAAGAATGTTAATCGGAAGTTAGCGGGGAATGTGGCACGCGAGCACGATTTAACCGCGAAACGCAGGCTTTTCGTCCCGAGTCTTTGATTCTTCGCCGTATCAATTTCCTACGTTAACGAGCTACCATCGAGTTTTACGTACAGATAACGCTTTTACAGCACGAAAATGATGTACCGTGTTACGCAATAGCGAAACGTCATTATCTAATTGATACGAACAAGGTATCGATACATAGGCGTACAAAGTTTCGCCTTTCACGATTAGAATAAAATAAAAAGACGATGTGCGCGAGATAAAGTTTTCTCCGAAAAGATAAGAACTCTGATTCGTGTTTTAAAGACTTTTCCGTTCGTTTTAAAATTTCTGATACCGGTCGACGTATCGCGCCGTATTCCCGGTATTTCCACTACCAGATAAAGGATAACAATTTTCCGAAACTAAGTTCTATCGAAACCATTATCCGACGATCGTGCTACCGTTATGCGTACGTACTTGTCGTATTTTATTCCTATCGTATTACTCGTTTTGCTACGTCATACTGTAAACTGTTCGCGCAAGTTTCGAACTCGTACCGTACGAATCGTATTCGTTCGCAAGTTACCTATAACAGGAAAGTATATCCGTCCGCGTGGTGAACGAATTTCATCCAGTATTCCAGCAAAACGCGAAAACGTTCACGGAGGCGGTACCTTCGGTACAAACGGTATTTGGAGATATTTATTCTGGCGATATTCTCCGCGATTCCGAGCGACCAACCGTGACACGCCCGTGCGTCGAGCGCCGATAACGCGATCGTACGCGGTTTATCGGTGGGTGCGCGCGTTAGAACGTACAAATCCTTGGATTCGAGCAATCCGGTCGGCTGCGAGGAAACCGCGGATCCGCTCCGGATACGTCCTTTGCACGCGATTTCAACAGTCGTGCGCCGCTCAACTGTGCGAACCGGCGGCAAACGATCGCCGCTGCGCGTGAAAGTAACGCGCGATTGCGTAAACCGTTAAAATATCCAGGACACTTTTGGCTTGCCTCGCGGGACCTCGAGCATTCTGTTCTTGACTTTCGAGGTTCCACCAAATTTGGACCGGACAGTCGGCGAGATGCAGCGTGTTGCGATGTCGTATTTCGAGACAGCGACGTGGAAAGCTCGAGTTCTCGCGATTTACTTTCATCGCATTTTCAATCCTTCTTCGATCGTATCTTTCGCGAATTTCTTCGGTTCGAAGAAAAAATGCCTGAAACCGAACTTCCATATAAAAATTCAACGCCCGTGCAATCCAGATACGGAAATTCGACGATCGTGGCAGGATTAACGTGTAGTTTCGAAGATTTTGGTGGTTCTAGAAGCCACTAGTTCGTAGAGAAACGCGGGAGTTTGAAGAATGTTTATAAACCGCTTTCACGCTACGTTCTGAAACTCGAGAGAAATTTTAAGAACGCTCGTTTCTAAGCTGTGAGAACGACATACCTTCCGATAGAGTCGAACTCTGACGGTTGAAAAGTCGAAGCGCCGAGCGAAGAAGAGCCTTCGAGTCCCGAAGCTTATTTCAACCACGCTGTTCCAAAACACACCGTATCGTATCTCTCTGTCCGACACTCTGGTATTGGAAGAGATATATGAATACACGATCACGCGGCGATAAGAGATCGGTCGTTCCTGCTGATCCTGGTATCGGCGACCTTCGAAGCAGAAACGCCGTACGACTTAAAAGTGTAAAAACGGGCGAACGCGAATCATAAGAGCGCATAGAGATAGACCCACGCCTGACCATACAGGAATATCTCAATCGCGTAGATTAAAATTCCTACCGGAGCGTGCTCGCTCCGGAGAGCCGATAAACGGGAAATGGACGTTTGAAAAAAATATTCACCTTCTCCAACGTTATCGCGACTGGTAGCTAGATTTTATTAGACGTTTCTCTCCTTCCCCGCCTCTGCGATCTGCGATCTCGCGCATTTCCAACGCACGAACGGATCAACGTTCGCGAGATCGCGGGAGCAAGCACGCGCGTGCATCGAAAGAGCGAGCGCGAACCGCGAATTCACGCAGAATCGTATATTTCGAGCGATTTTCGAGCGAATCTCTCTTCGTCGGACGATCGTCAGGTCGGGGGAAAGAAAGGGAATTACACGCAAATACCCAACGTTTAAATCGTAATGAGGCTCAACGAGGCAATTACGTTGCGCAATTTGCGATAGAAGCAAACGCGACGTTAAGGATCGCGCGCGAGTCGAACGCGCGTCCAGAGATTCGCGGTTTCGTCCGAGGTCGTCCGATCGCAAATTGCGGTCTTCGGAACACGGACGTTGACGTCGGTGCGTCGTCTGTCGTCGAGAGCGGCGGAGTCAGCGAGAGAAATCCAAGTTTGACGACGGCGTGAATCGTCTCCGGTAATGATTTATTTGTATCGAAGAGAAAAGAAAAGAAAAGAAAAAAAAACAAACGAACGAACCGTTTCGCAGCCGTCCAACGGAATACTTGGACGAAACGTAAAAATCTGTAGGAATCGACGAAACACCCATCGAACGTAAAACGCTATGAAACAACGACACAGACGAGAAACTTTGCGACTTTTAAACGTTTCGCGAGCAGCGCGGAGAACGCTGACGATAACCAACGCTGTGGCTTGTGTGATTTTAGAGGCGGTAAATGGTAGGATGGACAACTGCGGAGGCGGCCAGCGCCTGCCCCCGGACGGGGACGAGTTTCCAGCAGCGTACCAAGAGTTCGGTGGCAACAGCCAGCAGTACCGTTTCGTGACGACGAGCACGGCGACGGCGAGGACGTCGACGATGATCGCGAACGGTCGACTCGTTTGCAACGAGAGCGAATCCTTCGTGAGCAACGAGGGGTTCAAGTTGCTCGAGAACAACGTGGTCGCCGCAACTGGCATTATTTTAGCCGACAACAGGATCACCGGTTTGACCAATGTCGAGAACGTCTGCCAGGAGGTGAGCAAGATCGAACTGCCGAGCATCGAGATAAACGGCAAGATGAGCGTCGAGAACGTTTGTCAAGATACGAGCAACAACGTGCTGGCTCGCGAGGCCCGCGTGCTCGAAGACTCGAAGCCGTACGTCGCTGATGATTTCGTTAAAAAGGCTACGTCCGTGACCAACTACTCGAGCTACGGGAATCAAGGTGACGGTAACGTTCCGGTGTCGGAGAAGAAGATCGAAATCACGGGCTACTATCACAAAGACGTGCCCGTTATCGAGGAGGTGCAGGACCATACCGAGAAGGATACCTTGGACACGCCTCCGCCATTGCCGCTCACCGGTAAACTTTCCTTCCGTGTTTTCTCGCATATAGAAATCTTATTATATGTATATATATATAGGATTCGATTATGCATGGAGGCTGGTTTTTAGATGTTAAATACGAAAACCAGAGGGAAAGAACGACTTTAGTATTATTAGGTTGTCCCGAAAGTTTCTTTCCTTTTCCAAGGAAACGATATATCATTTTATCGAATCATCCACGATCCATTTCCTTCTATTTCCGTTATCGCGATCGTACGTGAATCGACAAAAATAATATGAAACGGAGAACGTGGCGCGTCTATCGTTTCCTTACAGAACGAAAGAAACTTTTCGGACAACCTAATATAACACCGAAGCTTTTCTTTCTGATCGATCGTAGAATCAAAGACATTTTGCATCGCGCAGTTTGGCGAATATTTGAAAAATATCGATCGTCGTAATATATCTTTGCTCGTTTGCAAAATTTCATCGACGTATCGCCTGTTTCCTGGCAGACTCGTGTCACTGAATCTTCCTTTTCTTTTTTTTTTTTTTTTTGTTAACGTGGAGGAACCTTCGTAGGCACCCCGCGTCCTCCGGGGCGAGAACGCGGTACAGTGTCGGATTCCTACCGGCTAAACCTCCACGATCACCGTCCTTGACGCGTTTATGGGGCAGGGGGGAGGGGGCTGGAACCGCTAACGTGTCACCGAATCTAAGAAACTGTTAACCTTCGAACTGCTTCGACCGTCAACTGCCATCAAAGTGAACGAATTTGGAGTTTTACAGATTCGCCCCATTATCTGTGATTTTTTCGTTCGCATCGTAGTTCGCGTTCGAATAAGTAGATTCGGCCGGTGCGAGTAGTTCATTTGACCGGGCACCGAACGAACGTTCGATTGGAATAAATAAAGTTCCTAGAAACCGAGTTCCAGCGTATCGAGAATTACACGCTAGAAGTCTGCTTGTCGAAATCTATCGAGGTCCGAACAGTAGTTCGTTTAACGAGAGTTAGCCTAACCAAAGCCAAATTTCCGTATGACACGATGCGCGTCGAATCTCTGTTCGCTCGCTACAGGTACTCAACTTTGAACGTATATCCTCGAACGCAGATTATCTACGCGAGTTCTTAGTATTCGATTGTTACTATCTCGTCGCGTTGCTAAGTATTCGGCATTTCTTTGCTCTTTCAGGTCCGCCCAAGTTAGAGACGATCTGTCCGCCAAAGATCGAGTCAATCTGCCCACCCAAGTCCGAAACAACTTGCTCGCCGTACGCGAGAAACGTTGCGATCTTAGAATCGACGCCACGAAAATTTTCATTGAACGGCGAGCTTCGAAGGCAGGACGACAAGTCCGAACGATCGGTCAGGGACAAGATCGCCATGTTCTCGTCGCAAAGTAGCCTGGATGGTCCTCTGTTCCCGACTTCGGTAGTGGCCACTGCCGCGACGAACAACGTCAGAAGATTGTCCAAGTACAAGTCCACGGAAGACGTGTGCAGCGACGAGAAAACCTCTGGACAGAAGGAGAGGACATCGTTCTTCGCAGACAGAACGCAGAGTTCTTTCGACTTGACAGACTCGGGAAGAAACGTTAGTCAAGATCCTGGCAAGAAGTACAGACGATCGCCGAGTATAACGCCGAGTATAACGCAGAGTTCGCCAGTCGCGTCGCCCACTATCTATACTTCCAAGGCGTTTCCGATCGTTCCACAAAAGCCTGTCACCTCGGCGACCACGCCACTGATCGGCTCGTTCGAAACATCTTCGCTGGCTAAGTCACCGGCGAAGAATTATTCGTCGACGACTTCCGGTCAAAATGCTCCGAGCGTCGCGATAAAACCTGTCGCGTCAACCGCATTGTCTCGTGCCACCAGTTTTTGCGCGTCGAGTCCGTACGGTCAAGATAGAACTTGCACGCCGAGTGAACTACCCGCGCCGCCGCAAATTACCAGGACCAATTCGTTAGCGTCTACGTTCAAGAGGCCCGGCGAGGACATCAGGAGAACCAGTTGGAATCAGTTGATCGAGCAGAGGAAGAAGTCGATATCGAAACTCAGAGGACTGGTCATTCCCGAAAAAGAAACGATATCGATCGACGCGCCTATCGTTGATTTACCTGAGATCAAGTCGCGAGATTCGATACTCTTGCATCAGGTAAGTCCGTTTTTACCGAGCCTTGTGGAAGCTGTCGTGGAAAGAAATGAAAATTCCGAAATCAACGCGATCGCCTCGCCAAACCTCGCGAGATCTTCCCTCGAAAGATACACCTGTAAGTTTTCGGTTGCCAAGCCCGACGCGTGACGAGAGTGAAGCTTACTTCGATGAAAACGGTGGCGCGACGTACTCTACTAACGATATCCGTTCTTGACAAAATTCTCCGTTGTAAAAGACGCGATACGTAATTTTTCAAAGTACGCCGCGTCGCTCGTCGAATTTACCGAAGATGGATCTATCCCCGTGCCGGATACCAATTATTACAATATTATCGTCAGAACGAATCGTCAAACGTTTCTCGTCCTTTACAGCTACCGAAAGTGAACATCCAGGACAAGTGGGGTTCTCAGAGTTCCTTGGCGAGCAACGCGAGCACGGCCAGCGTGCCCCTGAAGGCGACCGCTTCCTTCAAGATGCCAGCTCCTCAGATACACTCCAAGTACTCGCCAGCCTTCAAAAGGAAGAGCCTCGCGGTATACGGCTCTTCTTCCGGCAATTCCTCGATAAACAACAGCGCCGCGAAAAGCCCTTCGACGACTACGACCGCCTCTACGCCGCCTCTCTCCGAACCTCCGAAAAGCTTGGAGAGCATCTGCAGTCCGACGCGAAGCGATTACAGCTTCGAGTTCGCGTCTACGGCCAGTTCGCCAGAGGGACCGCGTAGCAGGCCGAAGACGACGCAGAGAAAGACCAGGATGGATTACGACGACTCGGACAATGACTCGGCAGTGAGTAGCTCGCAGAGCAGCATCTCTCGAGGCTTCAGTCCACCGATGTCACCGGTTCCCTCGGAACGATCTACGGTTTCATCGGAGAGGTCCTACGTTTCTACGGAAGCCAACTATCCACGACGATCTCTCGTCATCGAGAGCCCGACTAGAACGTACGCGAGAGAAACGAGCGCGGAGTACCCTGCCAGATCCAATGTCATAAGCGACAGAGCCTTCGTCTCCGAGAGATCTTCGTCGAGCGGTAGCAGCTCCGGCATTAGATCGCCAACGACGGATTCAAACTCTAGGAACTCGCAGATACCTCAGAGGCAATTGAAACGATCCAACAGTACGGACACCAATTGCAGCACATCTTCCACTCTCACTTCTGGCTCTCAGGCGAGCGCCGAGTCTCTGTCCAGAAGGGTACTGAAACCGCAGAGCGTAGAGGCTATCAATCGCAAGAATATCCTGGCTAGCGCTAGGTGTAGGAGCGGCAGGGATCTCAATGGATCGCCGTTGATTCAGAGGAAGTTTACCGACGACGAATGTCGATCGACGATCTCTGAGAACGGCGAGAACAGCTATCAGAAAAATCGCGTCAAGGATACAGTTTCAGGTACGCAGGATGTGAAGATCGCTTATATAGAGGTGACAGACTCGTTTGGAGAGGACGAGTCTTTCGAAAAGGACAGCGAAGAGTCCAAGCTGCCTTCCAAGAGGAACGTGACGTCCTCGACCGTGAGACAGTCAAAGTTCGAGATAATAGAACCTTCCAACGATTTGAAGATGTGGGTCCGTACGGAGGCGAAAGCTTTGGTTAAGTCGCCCGAAGAAAAAACGGCCAATAAAACGGAGAGGAAGTCCGTCGACGTGGATGTTAGCGCCGTAGATAACGGTTCGAAGAACAACAAGTGCGTGGTAATGGAGGAGCAACGATTCAGCTCGGTCGATCTGTCGTCGATCGATAGACGAAAACAGCTGAACGAAAACGAATCTGGACCGCTACAAGCGTCGAAACAGCGATCTCCTCCTAGCATACCCGCGAAGAAACCTGCCGAAGATCAGAACGATCTTCTGACGATCCTGACGACCAAGAGCAGATCCAGGTCGGCGATCCACGTGGACGATGGAAGTTTCGGTCGATCGAAGAGTCAGATGAGCCTGGAGGATATCCTGAGCGCGAAGGCGGACACGAAACTGCGAGGTCAAAGTGGCGAAACGAGAACCGAAAGGAGCGTTACTACCGTCTCCAACGTTCAGAACAGATCGCTGTGGGAACCCAAGGACAATCGATACGTCAGAAGAAGCTCGTCGATGTTGAGCGAGTACTGGAACGAGGATAAGCCGTTCTCGAAGATGGGAACGTTGGCCAAGTCGAGAGTAGCTGACAGCAACGGAGACGAAATGACGGAGACGGAAAAGTCGAAATCGTTGCTGTCGAAAATACCAACGACGAGAAATCTTGGTCGAAGGAGCGCCAGTGTCACGGACATGAAGAAGGCTCTGGAAGTGAATTGTCCCAGTAGCCCGCAACAAACTACCGGAGCTACTCACAACCGATTTCCCAGTTTAGACAGCAGCGTGGACGGAAACGTGTCTCCGGTTGGAACCGACGTTGACACAGACAGATGCTGCAGCGAGCAGTTTGGAAGTATCAGTTCGTTGGCCAGTAGCACCAGCTTGATTTCGCAACAGGAATTAGCGCAGCTGGTGGAAGAGGCGAGTCTCGAAGAAGTTCGGGGTGCTCACGACGTGATCGTTGTGTTACTTCATAAGGAGAATCCAACCGGTAGCGTTGGCATCACTCTAGCCGGAGGGGCGGATTGTGAAATTAAAGAAATCACGATTCATCGAGTGCTGGCTCATTCTATCGCTGACAAGGATGGCCGTGTGCAGAGAGGAGATAGAATTCTAAGTATAAACGGCAGAGGCACGCAAGGTCTCACGCACAGAGAAAGCATAGCGGTGCTCAAGCAACCTAGATCGGAAGTCGTTTTGGTTGTTTCTCGGGCGAGGTCAGAGGAAGGGTGCAAATTGAAATCACGGACCGCGAGTGTCGAAACTATTATCGAAGGTAATTTTGATGGAATTCCGCTAATCGCGGTAATTAATATATCGCGGACTTGAAGGAACGCTTTTGGAATGATTTATAGAAAATTTAGAAACATGTACACCGTCGTAGGAAAAAACTGAATTTAAAAATTGCTTTTCTGCAAAAAATAGAGAATATGGCTTGTCGGTTTCCTCCTCTATATTCCAAGTACCTACGATGTAATGTTTAATACGAGAAACAAATTTCTATATAAATCTTACGGTTTCCGTTGATAGAGATATTCATAAAAATACAGATTTGCATAAATATCCGCAGTCTAGTAATCTTAGAACATACGTTTAATTCGTGGTAACGAAGAACGATTTTTTTCTTTTTTTTTTTTTTTTTTTTTCCATAGGATTCGAGACAAACGACACTGCAGAGGACACCGCGTGGGGTCCGCCGTCAGTTGTAGCGGTTTACAAGGATGGAACTGGTTTGGGATTCAGTCTCGAAGGAGGTAGAGACAGCCCCCTTGGGGACAGACCGTTGCTGATCAAGAAAATATTTACCGGTATGTTTTCTATAATAGATTTGTCTCTTGTATTCATAACTTTGAAATCTAATAATTATATTACGATACAGGAGGTGCTGCCGAAAAAACAGGTGCCTTAAAAGCAGGAGACCAGTTATTAGAAGTGAATGGATACGATGTGACACGCATGTCAAGAATCGAAGCGTGGTCCCTCATGAAGAAACTACACGACGGCGAAGTAAACCTCCTAGTCAGGCACCCTGCCACCAAATCGTCGTGAATGATAGTCAAATAAAAGTAATCGTGCCGAACGAATCATCATGACTGCATAAATGTAACGTTATTACGAAACAACAAATTTCGAACGTGAGAAATGCAACGATTTCGTAGCAGGCAATTTTTGTATTGAATTCGAAGGATACGATATGTGTACCGTTTCGACGATCTCTCGATACGTTCTCATGTTCGAAATCACGATGTATCGCGTACTTAGTTTGTCTTTTCGTATTCTCAAAAAATAACAAACATTTCGTTGGAACCTACTTACAATTAGGATTCGCATATTGTGCTTATGTGTATGTATATCGAGATCATATTGTTAAGTAATTATTTGAAAAATCTCAGTCCACTAGGAGATTTCTTTTTTTAATGTCGTACCATCGAGTACGATGTGTGACGTTTGTTTGCATACATTTCATTATTGTAAAGAAAGGAATGCTTTGCCCCAATCACTTACTATTAGTCTGCGTTATAAGCTTAATCCAAGGAATAACGTGCATATAGATATGCACTCCTTTTATCATTTTGTTTAATACAATGTTACGAAATAAACGAAGAAAAATGATTTGTAAATAAGAAAAGCGTGCAAAAATCCGAAATGCAATTGTTCTAGAAATATGGCATATATAATATAAAAAAAAGAAATGTTAATATAATGCATTACTAAAGTATTTAAATGTAGACTGACATTCGTTTCTAGGTCGCGTTTGTTAAAAATCATGCTGTGATATGTATGTGTGTCGATACGAAAGTAATAAGCATTAATAAAAGCGGCTTGCCCTTAACGAATTCTTTAATAAACAATAATTCTACAAAAAACATTTTACCCTAGAATAAATATTTAGAAGAAAATATTTCATTCTTTGCTTTTATAAACATTGTCAACGTGTTTCACGAAACAAGATATCGTAATCTAACTTTGTTTTCGCAACGCGATCAGGATTATAAAAGTATTTTTCAAACTGTATTATGTTACAGCTTTACTTTCGATCAAGTTTAGAGTAACAAAATAAAGATTTAAAAATGCCTTACAGTTCACTTTTATATATACGATAAACAAAATTAATACGTTACATATATTTAGCAACGTTAATACCAATAATATTTCTTTGGCACGCGATCCTCTTTGATTCCCATTTGATCCATAATATCCATTTCGAATGTCTTCAATTTTGCCTATAAATCGATGAAAATCAATGATATGCTCTGCTCCCCCACTGATATAATTTTATTAGATCGCGGGTTGTACGTACTTCAAATGTTAATTCTCTTAAGTTATCTTCGGTAGTATCTTTAGGTTGTTCGATATACATGTCTGGAGTTTTGTAATCTATAGTTTCTTTGCTTGATACAGGCAAGGGAATAATTCTGCCAGTTCTAAGAGACACTCTTACGCGTTCACCATCCTCTGTATATCTCCATTCTATTCTAGTCCCTTTCCTAAAATAAATTAAACGTTTCAAACTGTAAACAGCAAGCTACATATACATATTTCTCAACGTTCTATTACACTTACAAATCTAAGGGATCTACTAATTGCACTTGTACTGTAACCAATAGCGGTTGTTCTACGCGCATACAAATTCCTGGAAAACCTTTTTTCTTGCCCTGCTTTACTACTTTTGTATTTAATCCTTGTACGATAATCCAATTTCTCTCCTGTATAATATCTTGTACTACTCCCTGTTTTCCCTTATCAGGACCAGCTAAGAGTTCCACCTAAAAAATAAAATTTTAATATCTAAGCCTTTCATATAACACATATAGATACATACACGATCACCACGAAAGAAACTCCAATCTTTTATGGGTTCAACCGGTGCAAAATCTCTACGTTTCATAATCCAATTCTCATATTGAAAGTATGTCGTCCATGGTCGATGGAGAGAATAGTATAAATACCTATTTGCTACTACTTTACGTTTAAGAAATTGTGGTTTGCCAGGTGGAGGTTTCCAGTATACCTATACATATAAAATATTATTTTCTAATCTGAATACCATATAAATATAAGATACAATAAATATTGATACAAAACAGATTCACGTACATGTTCTGAGATACGATCTATGTAGCGATCTGGTAAATTCGCATATTTTTTCGACCATTCACCTAACTTTCCAAATAAAATAGTTGTGAGCCTCATTACTTCCAATTATATATTAAGTAGAAATTAAAAGAGATTGACGCTGTAAAATCTCTTATAATATAATTAGAAGCTTAGTTTTCTACTATTTTAAACATAACCTAACTTACAATGTGTATAACCTTCGAAAATCTGCGATAAATAGAGTTGAACCTAATGTGCCAAAAATTCAATCGATTTGTAATAAATATGCGCACTAGATGGCAGGATAAGTCACGTAAGCGCATACCGAGAGATGGTCTGTCTTAACTATAGTGTTTCATGGGTATTAATTCATGGAATTTCAAAAATTTAAATTCGACTAAATCAATACCTTTTGTACATTTTGTACCATTATGTATTAGAGTATCTAAACATTTTATTTTCTCTTTCTTAGTAAACAGTAATGTTGTAAACGTAACTTCATTTTGTGTTAGCATTTATTTACATTCTTCCAGCGCCATATTTAAAAAAAAGAAAACATTAACTTACATAAATGTATCATATGTCATAAATTGTATATTTATATGTAATATGAAGGTAAAAATTTACAAAGCGGTGTAATATTATAACGATACTTATTAAATAGAGGTTAATATCATTTAATTGAATACGTTTCTAGCATTGCGTGGGCTGTACAGAATAATAGGTTATACTTTATATATACGCAAAGTAGCAGAACAAAATGTTGCTCCGGTTGAAAAAGTGTGTATCTCACACACAGATGCGACAATTCGCAATGTTTCACACGAACAATACAACTCAATTAAAAATGAAAACGATTTACCATTGGGGAGAACCGAAATACTCAAATATAATAAATCCAAGTCTTAACTTACATAGGTTACTACACTCTCAAAATCAAAACAGTTTGCCACCGTTAATGTTTGGAAGTACTCCGGAAATCAATATTTTTAAAATGGTGTGGTTATATTTTGTTCTGAATTCATCTATTGACCCAGACTTTCGTATGCAAGATTTTATGCTAGGAGCTCGTCAGGTATATGTTTATTGATGTGTCGTATAAAAAAGCTAATACTGTGTAAAAAAAAGTACAACGTTGCACAAAATAAACAGTTGAAACATCGAACCAATTACTCTTTAATATTATGCATTAATAATATATTTCAATAGTACTTATATGTAATGTCTAATATAGAATTACATATTTAATAAAGCTCTAATAAGGAACGTTTTCTAGGCAGTTATGGTAATATCTGCAGCTTTAAATATGCAAGATTATGAAGCATTAAATGGTATAGTAAAGGAAAAAGCTATAAAGATACTAAGGCACAGAGTTGACCGCCTAGCTCCAAGACAACGAGATCTACTTATTCTTAATAATGAATCTTTTATGCTTCTTCCTTATTTCATAAAGTTAAGAAAGATTAAAGGTAAATTTATGCTATTACAATCATATTTTTACTGTTATTTTTTCATTTGATACAATTATGCTATAGATAGCAAAGACGCAGTCGTTCAAATAGGAATACGAGGAATGGGTATGAGAAATGTTTCTTTAGATTTGAAATCACATGTGTACATTAATTATATATTTGAAAGAACGTATAAAAATGGAGTAGGAGGGGAATGGATCGCAAGGCTAGTAAATCATGCATCGCTTCAGTCGATTTCTACCATTATATAATTAAATAATTGAATAAAATTTGTATCGCGATATAAATTACTAATTACGCATTTTATAGTAAATATTTTTATTCTTTTCGTAAGTCACAGTATGCATGTGTATCGAGGAAAGAGAATTTTGTTTAATAAATATGTAAATTATTTCAAACAAAATATATATATTTACATTTAAAAATATATAAAGTTTTTAAAAATATATTCTCTGTATTACGTTTAATTACTTGTATTGTGTTTCTTTTCTCAAATGTCTACAAGTTTCAGTAGAGAGGGTATGTAATCTTTTATATGCAATACTGTAGCACCAATGGGGATATCATCTTTTGACACAGAGATCACCAATGGGCCCTGTAACAAAAGGTTACTGTAATCGAGTATTTATTAAATTGCTTCATATAAAAATATTCTCATGTTGAATAGAAGTAGATACCTCGTTGATTTGGGGATTATGAATCCAACACTCTTTTTCGTGTTGATCTTGGAATAAATTATTTCGCTTTACAGGAATAGAATTAAAAAAGTTAATTTCTACATTTGGTAAATCAAGGACTTTTATCCTTATTATATTTAAATATGGTTCCATAAATAGTGAAATTTTAACTCTACTGCACATCTTTGCTTGTTTAAACAATACATCTATTGTCTGATTTGAATATGATATAAGTTTAATTAAATAATTAATGATATCTGGACGTTTGTCTATAATATTTAAAATACATATTAAAACAATAGTTAAAAGACATTTCTATTAATGAATACATAATGAGTACAGCTAAAGTTACCTGTATAAGTAGCATCGGTAAGACGAAACGGTTTTGTAACAGACACAGCAAACATTGGTATTTGATTCCGTTCTTTCCCTTTAAAACAACTATCAATTGCTGCAAATATTCGTTGTAAAATATATACTTTGCAAATATGAAATATAAGGTAAGTTTATGTTTATGTATACACGCATAATACATGTAGTATTAACAACTTACATTTTCCTACTTCCTCAAACAATTTTGTGACAGTTATATCTTTATTAATATATTCGCTAAGATGTTCCATATATAAGCCATATTTACAGTTTAATTTCTCATAACTCGGTCGATGACTAGATGTAGAGTATGCTTGAATTAAATTTCTAAGATTCTTCTTGCTTTTGTATTCATTCACTGTTGGTACCTCATGGTATATCTCAGGATTAAATTCTCTAAAAATAAACATATGAATTAAGTATAAAGATAAAGAATGAAAAAAAGGTCAAAACCTTACTTTGATGGTAAAGTTTGACACATATCTAAAATAACAATTAATAGTTCAGGATCATTCTCAAGGAATGCAGACAATAGTTCACTTTCACATATTGCATCTTTTCTTAAATATGTTTCTGGAGCATCTGTTGCAAGCATATAACTCTCTTGCATTTTAAAACCATGTCCAGCAAAATAGAATAAGCCTATAATAAACAGAAGAATAATTTAAGTAATAGTGTATTTTCTAATTTACACTTT
Organism: Bombus superbus; assembly: GCA_014737385.1. Classification (NCBI taxonomy): domain Eukaryota; kingdom Metazoa; phylum Arthropoda; class Insecta; order Hymenoptera; family Apidae; genus Bombus; species Bombus superbus. Next base: position 3,021,094 of record JACXIK010000038.1, on the reverse strand, counting down.
TTACATCTTACCATATACTCCTTCAACTAAGGCTTTGCTAAATATTGTTATCGCATTTTTCATTTGAGTAATTGTCAAATTGAGAAGACAAATTACTTCAAATCCTATTTCTTTAAGAAGATTACCGATGCATGCAGCATCATTTTTAGATGTCAAAAGACATTCATGATACTCATACTCTTCATTTGCAATGACCAAAGCTATTTTTGCAACTGCTTTAAATTTTGGAAGATCCATCTGTATGAAAATTTAATTAATGAATTAAGATATAACGATAAAATGTTAATGAAATCATTATCCATCTTTACCATTACACGAGTCCTTTGCGTATAAATTTCGCTATTATCGTTATAAATGTGACAATAATATTTTCCTTCGTTCTTCAAACTAAATTGTTTTACCTAAAATCATACTTTAATAAAGGAGACATTATTAAATATTCTGCTAGAGAAATAACAGTAGTTTACATACATGCAAAATGTTAGATGTTTCTCCTTCTAGTTTAGTATTGTCATGGAACCATTGATAACGTGGTTCGGAATAACTATTGGCTTTGCAATGAATTGTAAAATTTTCACCTTCTTTCACTTCTAAAAGTGGCTGTGGTTGTTCTTCTATCGCAACAGGTATAGACAAAATTTGCACAGTTATAGCTTTTGAAGTCAAAGTTGATACGAGAGTTCCATCGTTTTTAATTTGAAATACCTTACATCTATATTCTCCTGCTTGAGAAGCACTTTGGAATAAATAAAGTAAATTTTACAATGACATAATAACGAATAAAAATATACAAAACATTTTTCCTAAAAATGTACCTAACTATTATAAAATCAAGCTCTTCAGAATTACAGTGCTGCAATTCGTTATTATTATGGTACCATACGTAATTTGGTAATGGCATCCCGACAGCTTTACAGCAGAGACGAAGATGATGTCCAAATGATACTCTCAAAATGCTAGTTTGAAATTCCTCTGCTGGATGCATAACAATGCTCAAGGGTTCTAAGAGCATTAGTATTCAGTAAATAGTAAGTTTATGATTTTTCGAACAAATAGGTCACAATAGATATTACCATACCTGGATCGGATATAACTGAAAGAACGTTATAAAGCTTGCAGTCGCTCAACAAAGTATGTAAAATCTCTACAGTACACATCTTAATACTTAATTCAGAAAGTAGCTTTTGTCCAGGAGAATCATTTGGATGTTTGATCTCGTTTAAAGATTGTATCCACAGAGTACTGTACGTAAAATGTATGCGATAGAACGATATATTTCAATTATAATATCTTGTACTTTTTAAATACTACTGTATTCTTACCATGAATATTGAAGCTCTTCAGCTACACGATTTGCCAATGTTATCCAAGCTGCATCTTTATTCAATGCACTAACTATCTCATTGTATACAGTTACTGGTAAACATTCAATATACGTGCCTTTATCAAAATGAGTCATTTCTATAAAATTTATATTTCAAATTCTTACTGTAGAAAACTGTATCACATACACAATGATATTTTTACGTTTTAAGGTATAAAATGTGATAATAACAAAAATTAAGTTAACATTTTAATGTATTTCCAGTATAAAGTACTCTTTTTATTTTTACAACAATTTTTATATATACAAGGAAAATGTAACATAATTGTAATCCATAATGGTCTTTGCAAATATACAATCGATGATATCCTGTTCTCGATCGATACGGTAGAAGCGAAAAACGGTACAAAAATTGTTTATCAATTACACGTGTGAAAAAAAATTATGTTACTTAAATTTCGCGTAAAGGAGATATACAAGGTATAACTAACTATAGAGAGAAATTTTTCTCTCACATAAAATAACCTTATATCGTTTAATCTATAAATATTTATTCGTTTAAAATAACATAGTAGGTAGAAATAAATATAAACAATACGTATATTTGTTAATACGCAAGGGGAGGAATCGCAGAAGCTAATGTAATATATTTCCGAACGAATAAAAAATAAACAATCTTTCACTGATTTACGTTTATGAGCATGCGGTAATAAAACATGGATGTTAATCTGTTTTATCTACAGCGTAGTATATTGCAAGACCAAACGAAAGAGCGAGCTTTTTGGAACACCCCGGAAAAGTGTCGTCAGTCTTTTATTGCGGGTACGATGGAATGGTGGGGGATCGGTGCGACCAATGAGCCCGCAAAGAGCGGCTCCTGCGCGATGCGCGTGGCGCGCTGCGCCGCATAATCTTGCGTATCAGTGATCGGCAGTGCCATCCAGAAGGCAGTAGGTTACGGGTTCTAACGTGGTGAAATTTAGGGAGCCCTTATTGGTGCGATCGGTGAAAAAGGAAAACGTGTGAGGGGATAGAGGGTACACGATAGTAGGTGCACGATACTCGCGAGTGTCGGGAGATCTAGTGCCGAGCCATCATGGCGAATCCACGAAAGTTCAGTGACAAGATCGCGCTACACAAACAGAAGGAAGCGCAGGAAAGAGCGGCGTTCGAGGCGATCATGCGAGAAGTTTCGGATGTCACAAGCAGAGTAAGGAAATCCCAGTAGGTCCTTGCCATGGAGGGATATATCTTCATATTTTCCGTATACCTTCCTCGGTTCAGATGTTAGAACGTAAACAACGGGCATTCTCTCTCTCTCTCCTCGCTGCGCCGTGTGTCGACTCTGTGTGTGTGTGTGTGTGTGTGTGTGCGGTCGTGTATGAATGTCTCTATGTGCTCGTTTTGCTATACGATCGAGACGTGTGTATGAGTCTGTGACTAGCTTACTATCAGTACTTGTGTTAACGCGCACAACTACACGCACTCGTCCGCTGGCCCTCTGTTTCTCTTTCCTATTCGTTATCGTAGTGTGTCGGACGGAAAATGTATGTGTCTCTTCGTTGGTCGCGTATAAGAGTGTATGAATACGCGTATATGTAGAACGAGTATATACTCCGGTATACTATGCGAAACGTACTGTGCGCTTGTTTGCCACCATCCGTCCTGTAAGTTCTTAATAAATGCATACGTGTGCGATCGACAATCGTATCCATCCTGCTGACTTGTTCGAACAGACCGTCGTATTTTCAAGAAAATCTTCGTTTCTTTTTCGAATCGATCACCCGTATGCGTTCTAGTTGAACGTCCGCGATTAGGATAAGTCACTGTGTTCCTTCGTTTCTTCATCGCTCAAAACTAGTTGGAATCGTCCACGGTAAACGATCATCGTGTTTCTGTTTCTATTTACGCGACATACTTTTATCCACGATCGATAATGACCAAATGAACTGCTCTTCGCTTTTCTGATAGTTTATCGTTCGTTCAGATACGCTCGATTTTCCTTCAAAGTCTATCGACTTTTAAATCATTCTCGTGAAACGAACGTATTAAGTCGCGACTTCGAAATTGTTAAAATCGTGTTCCGTAGAATCACGTGTTTCAGCTTGATTCAAGATAGTCTATTATTCAAAGTATGTTTTTGCTCTCTCGCAGGAGGGGAAAAAAAATACAGGGAAACAAACCGTGTTTTGCTTGAATCTACGGTATCACTGTATAGATGCATCGCGCTGGCGAATTATCGACGAACATATTTAGCCTACTCTAGTCGCGAAGGCAGGATCAATTTTTCGAATATGCCAAATGATCGGTCAACGACCTAATTTTTCGCACGCTGAAGACGCCAATGAAAATCGCCCCCGTTAAGTATGACACTTCCGGTTCCGGGTTCCCAAACAACCTATCGTCTCGCTCCTGCGCGAAATTGCTTTCCTTAACGTTCACGATTTTAAACGATAAAAGGACAACGACGATACCTTTTACACTGACGGAGTGTCATTAACGGAATCGCGTCCAGCCCATTAACAGAATCGAATCATCAGTGTTTACGAAAAATCAAACGGATAAGATTAGAATTTCCTGGTCGTACGATTCTTTTCGATCTTGTAGATTCGATCTTTCGTTGAAATTAATTATTAACTGTTTGTTAACTGTCGATCGTGATAAGCGTAACGAGGTCAACATGGAAATGTTACGAGTCGCTCCTAGGATCTCGCGAGACGATTCTCAACTTTCGACTGAGAAAGGTAGAAAAGTAGCTCGATTCGCGACACACCGATCACGTTTTTTCGACAGAGCGAGCGCAGCGCCTTCTGTCGTGATTTCACGTGGAAACATTCGGTTCCGCGGGAATCGCGCGAAATTGGCGCGTTTTTCACTAGACGGCTACCGATAACCGTACAGCTATTACATAACGCTGACATTGTACTAAATGCGGAAGCTGCGTTATACGTTAAAGTTCACCATTCGATCAGTCGATATCGCTGCGTTATTTACGGTACGCTGACTTAATCTATGGGTCGTTGGAGCAGACGCGCGCGCTCGCTCGTGCACGTTTTCAGGTGTCCGTCGAATTCTTCTCGCACTACGCATTTCTCTTTATTTTTCTTTCACGCTCCGTTCCGGCATCGTAGTATTATCTGACGAACGTTGAAATGTCAGGGTAATTCAGAGTTTCGCGATACTTTCACTGGCTCGCAAAAATTATTCCAACGCTTACCATAGAAAATTTCTATGGATATATTATGCGCGCGATACGAAACTTCTTGCCCGTACGTTGGTAAAATTCGAAATTAACAAGACATTAACTGCAAACATATATTAAGAAAAGATTAGTATACGGCATAAACAACTATCTTAAATACGTAATAAACGTCGACAATGATTCTACTGAATATTCAGATTTATGAATATAACCAACTGCTTAAATACAAAACGTATTACCTGCACTAAACATCTTGCAGCATCCGTGTATCATAGATTTTCGGATTTTTCTTTCAAATTTGACCGATATTAAGAAGGACGGTCGGGCTTCGCTGCGGTTTATAATGAAATTTCAGAATGTTTCCGATAACACGTATAATATATTCGTAGGAGGTTTCCACAAGTGTTCGAATACTTGCCTCTCAGCCACTGTACGTCTCGCCGACTGACGGATGTTTTTCAGCGTTTTCGTTTTTTAGAGCGTGAATGATCTCGTTAGCAACGTGGAAAAGTCACGAATTGTCCGTCGCGGTACATCGTCGTATCGTTTAATTTATCGAGGAAATCTTTATTTCTATGAGACAACGTGAATGGAAAATCTTGCCATGTGAAAAATATTTACTATTACATCGTACGTAATCGCAATCTGTATTCGCGAATCAGCATTTATTCTATTAATCAGCGTCGATAATTCAGATCTGACCAGTTCAAACCGTGGACGGTATCGCGTTTGTATGCCATTTTTCATTTCCATCGGTTGTGCTTAACTCGCGCGCGACGCGATCGCAGATTTTTGCGTCTCGTACACGATCTTTGATCCGAGCAGTGATTTTTGATACAACGATCCGCCGAGCTGCACGCTTCTGAATCGCTATACCGTTAACGGCCTCGATAACGATTACGAACGCGCCGGTTAATCGCTCGAATCGTTCCGACTCGATGTGCCACACGCGCACATGCCTTAATCTCTCTATTGTCGAATGGGAAAAACAATGATCGTTTGTTAACTACGTTCTCAACGCTTTCAACAACGTTTACACTTGTTTTAATACTTTCCGGGCTAATGGAACGATACGTTCCGACGTATCTTTCAGGAAGATTCGTCGTGATAATTTTCCTGACACCGCTGCAACTTATCGAGATATACGATTCTGTGATAAATAGAATATTCGTAGTATATTCTATTCTGTAAATTATTCTTAATCCTTTAGGTACGATTATATATCCTCGTGATTCGTTCCGTGGAAACGACGAGAGATGGCAAAGCTCTAACGTAATATCGTTATCGATATAATACGCGCGAATAAGCGTACCTAATTTTGAGATAGAAAACTTTCTACGAACTCCAACGCGTAAAAATACGGATAAATGTAAACATTTATTTCGTAGAAGCAAGTTACGCAGTAAACGCAGTTATAATTATCGAAGAACGAGGTAATTGCTAAAGTAATTGTAAAATAAAATGTTAATAAGCAATTTCCGCGTCTCAACTCGATTAAAATCTCGATATCGTTCGCTAATGCTCGTGCTTCGCGAAATTTTCGTTTTGTCGTTTATCGACGGCAGCTACGTTCGAAGCAGTGATTTATTTATTTTTTCGAATTCCAGCGAATTATATTATTAGCCGATGCTATATCACCGTGATCACTGGTAAAAGAAAATACCATCTTCAATGGCAAATATTTTTCACCGTCTCAACGTTCCTTCCCACCGGCGTACAGTGGTTCGCCAATGTATTTAAATACTCGAAGAAACATTTCTCGAAGCAATCTGAGATTGCATTAACGCTGTTACGAGACTCGACTATCGTGATTATCGTATCGGTAAAGTCGGAAGCAAATCTGAAACTGCGCGCAGACAAATCGTAATATATTTTTATTTTCTGATACGTGGCCGATCTTTGCGTTACTCGCGGCGGCGGTTACAAGCGCGATAATAATCGGGACCAAATTCACGAACTATTACGAAAAGCTAGTAATATCTCCACACCCGTGATATAATTAAAGAATCGCAGGCACCGAAAGAACAGAGTTAACGCTGAGACCAAATAAAGAGAAAATTTTGGGATTCGTTTTGCAGTGTAACGGAATCGTGTAACTGTTTCCCTTGTAAAAAGTGGAAATGTGATTTATCACGTTCCTCTCGCGTGGTCTTCGTAAGTTTGCGTTCGAATTACTTTTGCCAGCCACAATGTCTAATAAATCGACACGTCGAAATGTCGCAATCGAATATCTGGGTATTTGACCGCGGAAACGTTCTACGAGTCGTTCCAGTCGTTCGATGAAAACGCTACAAAACCTTTGTCTCGAGATATCGGATCGAAATGTTCGAAAGTTAAAAAAAATGTGGGGATCACCGCCATCTCTCCAAGCGAGCCGGGTAAAATAGAACAATGACCGATGAAAGGAAATAGAGACAAAAGGAGAGAAAGAGAGACGGGACGGAGCGTGTACGCGCGTGTGTGTGTGCGCGCGCACGCGCATAAAATTGATCCCACCGAACGGAAACTCAGTTTTCGAGAGCGAAATATTTCAGTTTTCAAATTAATATCCGAGCCACTTATACAACTCTTTGATCGTGGTCGGCGATCTAATTGATTTATCGAATAACGAATCACGATTCTCTCTATATTCATCGTACTTCTCTATTTTCTCGCGAAGAATTATTCCTACTCGGTATTTTAAACCCTCCGGTATAGAATAATTGAGGAGCTTTCTGGATAAAGGTGCTGCAAGATAAAACGGTGAATCGTGTAATATTATGTTGAAAGTTTTAGTGCCAGCTTTCTAATATTAGTTACGCTTCGATCGTTAATTGCATCTAACGGATCTTAAAGAACTTTGTCCTTTTTACACATAAACGACAAAGAAAGACGTGTATCGCGATTGTTCGATTATTTGATCGGAAAACGCATTTGTCCTGGCGGTAACGAACGAGAATATTGGCAAGCAAAGTTTCTCCTGCGAAGTTCTCTGTAAATCTGTACCTATTGCTCGCGAAACGACCATTGAATTAAAAACCTAGATATCTTAGTATAATTCGGTATCGTTAAGCAAATGCACGCGATTATGTAGTAGGAGCGATTTAATTTATATTAATCATTGGTGTTACGTATAAGTGACGAAGTTGTAGATTTCAATCGGGAAACAAATTATATCATTATCAGATAATTAAAATGGTACGTGTTACTTCTCTATCGTTGAATTCGTTTTCTAATCTGGTATAAGAGTACGACTCCGGTAGGAAAAATATCTCGTGTTCTTTAAGAAGTACGAAATGGTACCTTGTTTACGAATAGGTAAATTCACGTTAACAAATTCTTTACTCGATATCAGCGAATTTATACTCGAGACGTTACTTTGGTCGAACTATCGGAATCTGCTCAAACAAATATCGTGGTATCTGACGACCACTCTGTATATTTACTATAAAACTATAGGTTCTTTTTCAGAAAGCTCCACAACTTCTCGCAGGTTTTCCGCGTTTTTCCACGGGAACAAAAATACGAAATAGTCGAGCGAAAGGCGAGTTACGTGAAATTTCTAACGCTGCGTCATCTGGTCGAGCGAATGCAAAACAAGTTGTAGCTACTCGTACAAGAAAAAGACGGATACTTTCACCGCGTGGAATTGCGTAAACCTAACGTGAAACATAGGTGGCCGGCCGTGAGCGCACTTTTATCGCAGTCCGTTTGATTTTTCTCCGTTTAACTTTATTACGATGTATTTTCTATCATAGTTTGTTTATGGGCTACACCGTGCGGGAACAGGCTTTCTTAACAAGGAGCATTATTCGATTAACCGATGGTGGAATCGCTGTAGGTTTCTCGATATACGAGTATACCGGCAGGATGTATGCTGCAAAGTTCGTAAGAATATTTCTGAGAAAATGTTATTGGCAATTGGTTTAAGTAGTCGGTTCTATTTTTGTTTACCGTGTATCCGTCTTCGTCGTTTCTTTGTTATTTTGTATCACGACCACATGTATCGACACGTCGTGACCGAAAATGTCTTTCGACGAAGATAAGCTCTTTGCTCACAATTGGAAACACCCATTTTAATGGAAAAAGCGAGGAAAATTCCTATCTAAAGCTTGCCAATCTTTCAAACCATCTTTTACCGTAGGAAATTTTTACGAACGCGTCGTACGCATTATACAAACTTTCAAATTTCATCGGTACTGCAATTATAGACATCTTGGGATTAAACACGTCTCTCCCACCCTGAATATTTGAAACATCGATCGTCATAACATCAGCTGGATCCTTCGTTTCTATAAAACTCGGTGGAGGTTTGCCACCTAGTTTTAAAAAACTTGGAATTTTTACCTCGAGAGACATAATTCCATGTTTCTACTATGTCCTATTAAAGTATCTCTTTGTATCTGTTTGTATTTGTTCGTAAAGCGTCTTTAGCCACGAATTAATATCAAAATTGGCGAATCAACTAATGCTATTCCTATGTGATCTTCGTCGATCGCCACTGGTATCTTTTAAATAATTTTGCGAACATTGTAGCGCACCATTCCGAACCGTTCGATAAAAATTGAATAGCGTTCCTTGTAAGATTCTCGCGAAGAGGGTACAAGCTGCGCTCCTATCGGTTCTCCTCGTATCACCCCGGACATTTCCCTACGAATCGTTCGAATTTTTTTTGGTCCCGATCTCGGCTCGAAAAACAAGAACCCAGAGGTGGAATTCGAATGATGACGAAACCACGGAAGGAGAGGAGGATGTTTATCGGATCGCGGTTGGACCAGGAATGCCGACCTAAAGTTTGAAACGCGTGGCATTTTAACGATCGGGATCGAAAGAGATGGGAAGAATATCCCAAACGCGTTCCTTTCGACCGTTGTTCCCAAAATTCCCTTGAAACACGTTAGGTTGTTCTTAACCTAACGTTGGAGCTTTTCAATGCTATTGATTTTCAGCCAGAACCTGCCCGAGCGTCTCTCGAATTTTCTGTTGATAGCAACGTTCAATCGACAGGCTAGAAAGCTTCTTATAAATCGTAATATAAATCGTAGGAGCTCGCCTGGTCCGATATATTCGATTTCGGCGAACGTTGAAAGTATGTTTGTAGGTGACGATCGTTTCGATGCTCGATAAATCCGCTCGTTCTTACACGTTCATCCTATCCGTCGTGGATCTTTCCAAGTCGATCTTAGAGAGTGTCCCTTTTCGTTGAACGGAAGGGGAAGCGACCGTTTGGTTTCGTCAAAAGTATGACGAAAGTATTTGAATATTAATAGAAACCCTTTACGAGGGTTTTAAGCGTTGCACGAAAGCGTTATACGAAACTCTATGGAATTTCATTAACGCTGTAACGAATAACGACGTATCGTGATCATATGGGTAAAGTTGGAAACGAATCTGAAATTGTATATAGAGGTAACAAGAAATCAGTCGTTAAACGATCGTATTAATCAAGCTGCAATATTTAGCGGAACTGCTGTTGATTCTAATTATACGTTCGAGATACTTATTCGCGTTGTACGAATTCGATTACGAAATCTAAAATTCTACGCGTGTTTTAATCGTATTCGTAAGTCGGTAATCTCTTTTAACGTGTAAAATATTAGGTCGAGTTACTCTTTCGTATCTTTCGAAACGAAGGTGTACTACGTTCTCGGATCGGTTTTAATTTCAGTTAATATAATCGCGACAGTCGTATCTCGTTACGGTTTTCGCTGAAATTTCAAACAATTTTCTATAACGCACAGTTCCTATGTCCGTGCATGTTCTCCGTCGTCATAATGTCGTTGTTCAATTATTCCGACGAATCGCTGTATATCTGTAACTCAACTAGATACGGGAAACGAAAACGGACCAAGTATTTAGAAAAAGAAAATACCTGTATAAGGCGAAATGGAAAGGAAAAAGGAAAAAGAAAGAAGAAAGCTAGGCACGTTTAGCGTAATACGATAAATAGACGCGATGGAAACAAAAGGCTAGTTTGCCGAAGAAAGCGAACAAGTTGGTGACCGTATGAATGATGGACCTGCTTAGGTCGCCTCGGCGAGCAGCTCGGTGTGTGCCAGTCCCACGGGATCCGGGGTACTGGAGACTCCGCTGTCCGTGAAGAGTGCCGGCGCCAGTCCACCTCAGTCCAGCGGGAAACACCTGCACATTAACCTGGGAAATCAGTTCAGGGCGGGTGGCTCTCTGCCGAATGTTAACAACAACGCGAATTGCGGCAATGACGCGAAAGAACACGCATCGCCGCACAACGCCGCTATCCACTCGATCGACCTTAAGGTATTGGTCATCTAACAAACCGTGTCAAATCTAGCTGTTTTTCGTCTTCACTGCCCCTCCGCCCCCCCTTTTTTTTACATATATGTACGTCTATATAGACATATTGCACCCACGTTGTCTTTTGGTTTTGATTTCACCTGTTTCCTAGTTGCTTTTTGCGCCCTGCCGATCATCGATCGTCGTTCCCCTTTCGAATACGAAGCTCGTAAATCAATATATCGCCATGGCGCCAAAGCCACTTCGAAGTAGACGATCGATGCAAGAGCGAAACGGTCGTGAACAGATTTTTCTTCCTTTTTGTATTTTTCTGTGTAGGAGAAACTCTTATCGAGCAAGAATGAAAGTTGACGATGGTCGCGGCTAATCGCGCGCGTACGCTGTTAGATACGAGGAAAAACAGGGTTACTTTGAGTCAAGCTAAGTAATTTTTCAAATTGTAATTTGTCGAATTCGGTTCTTAAGTTCTCGCCGATTTACGCCTGGAAATAAATTACCTGTTTAACTCGTCGTTATTAGCGACGCGATGAACAGTGTGAAATACACGTCGTATAGTTTTCTACACGCGTGTCTACTCGTCGAAAGGAAAGTTTATTCGATTATTGTTCATATTGCCGGTTGCAATTATCGTAATTCGATATCGTGTGCGTATCACCGTACTTTCGAAAGTTATTTCGTTGTTTTATCGTTTCTCACGTAATGCCTGATCGCTGACACGAATAATCCTAGTACAGTGTTATTCGAATCGTTCTCTCGTTTCTCGTATATTTTCTCCCTGAATTTAAACTACCCGATACTATCTTATTCTCCCGTTATTACGTAAAAGACCGTTGTTTCGTAATATACAACAAGTTTGATTGTTCCGTGCAAAGTTCAAGATTAAATTTTCACATGTCGAAGCTTAGCTGACTCGAATAACCCTTCCCGTACTATATATACCGTATTCGATTTGGCTCGCGGATGCGCGGTAGCTTGCACGGTATTGAAATTACATCGGTGTTGGTTCGATCAATTATACGAACATTATGGGGGATCTCTACTTGTTGCGAGTCCACGTTCGAAGCGTGACTCATGACTGGAGCAACGTACGGGCGATCGCGTGCCTCCTTTCATTAAACCGACTATTTCCAGTCGCCGTGTAAAAATAGACGTTTCAAGATTTTTCTCCGTAGTCGGGCCGCGTTGTTCGGTTCGATTCGTTTGGCCGTTCTCCCTGAATTTCGCGAGTGAAACGAAACGTTCCGCGTCGAGCGGAACCGAGCCGAGCCGAGCCGAGCGCGTACTCGCGCGCCGCTACGCAAACTTTTCATTATCCGTTTGCTTCGGCGCGAAATATCCCAAAATCGATTTCCAAACACGTTCGTGTTAATCTCGACCGGCTGCAATTCGCCGTTAGCTCGTCAGCTGCTCGCGGAATCGAGCTTCCGCCAAGCGACACCACGTGCACCACACGTCGGCGACACGCGGATCAATCGAGTCCCTCGACGATTCGATCTACCTCTCCCCCCCTCCTCTCTCTCTCTCTCTTTTTTTCGTTTTTTTCCTTTTTTCTTTCTTTGATACAATGTTTCTGCACGATAACGCATGAGAACTTTTACTTAACAGTAGTTGGATAGCACGATGCGAGAAGTAATAATAACTGTATAATTGCACGAGGAAACATTTTGATGGAATTATCGAAGCATGAATGGATCGATCGATATGCCGAAAAGACAGTTGCAGGTGCATGCGTGGTTTTGCCTTGGTCCTTAGAAGGTAACGAATTGCTAATTTGAATGTTAAGAGCGTTTTCTTGATGTAGATTCGAGGTAGCTAACGCGAAGGTCTACCGTGATCGGTTGACAACCGTTCACGTAATAATAAACGTTATAAAACCGTGAAATTTCGCGTTTACCCATCGATCCGCTAAAATATCTTCTCGCGTTTGCGTACTTTTCAACGAAAACGATATAAACGATTACACGAACGTTGTAGCGTTGAAATACTTTGAAATAATAATATTCGTAACAAAAAGTTCGGTGTATTATTTGTCGTTGAACCAACCTTCGATATAGCCTATCGTCGTGATATCGCGTTATCGCCCGATCAGTTTGATTTTGGCGATTCAAACGACGATCGATTAAAACTTTGAACATTCGCTATCAATAACTACGAGCTTGAAGTTGAAATCGAAATGATATTGAATCGCGACAGCATCCGATAATATTGCGCAACGGCTATGCCTAAACAAAGTCATAATAAAATTATCATGAAACTTTGAGGATACCGGTTAAAGTAGCAGCGTGTCGGACTTTTGCATATCATTATACGACGGAGGAAGTGGCTATTATTCGATGTTTCGCGCAAACATACAATTACGTTGTATTCGAAGACATTGGCGAATTAGATTGTCATGCAAATTATAGTATCAATGAGCCACAAATCGCGTCTCGACCATTGCGTAACATCAACCACGTCCAGGATACGCGTTATTATTGCTTGTCCAAATGAATTAGTCGCACGCTCGAGCGTAACAGATTTCGTGGTAATGCATTTTTTTTCTTTTTTATTATTATTATTATTATTGAGCGAATGATCAAAACTTGTGCGTTCCCTCGGCCGATTTTTATATTTTTCAGGTTTTCCGTACACTCGCTGAATATATTTCATCTTAACAACGACGTACATTGCATTCGTCCCTGCAATTACTTAAATTATAAGTTCGCTCGTTCTCCTCGAACGAGACGTACATACTCGTTTTAGACAAACTAACGTTCGGTATAATAGGTACACGAATTATATCAATTTTGGTTACGTAAACGATGCGCGTTTTCTTAGGTTTTTACTCCCTTTTTTTTTCTTTTTCTTTCTTTCGTTGTTTATCATTATCGAATATCCATTCGCGTTTGCCAGCCTATCCGTAATTTCTCTGTCGTTGCCTGCAGAAAGAAAGATCGTTCCGTCGTTCCGGGATGTAATCTTCTTTCCTTGGCCTTAGATAATGAACCACACCTGAAAATTAAAGGAGTTGGTTGAATTACAACAGTCGCCGAAACGGCTTGAGTGTCGTCTCTGTCCTCGGTAACCTTGTTCGCTCGTTGTCAGATTTTCTGTACGCTCGACTCTATGCGTTCGCGTGTCTAAAATTATACGTAGATTGCGAATTCTTATGAGAACGAGGATGCTTAAATGTACATAATATGCAAAAATATCTAAAGCGGAACGCTCTTTGTTTATTTAGTTGGCACGTAAACGGGGCTGGTCTTATTAGCGTGCGGAGGGTTTTGCAAATAGCGCGTCGCTGTTAGCTAAAAATAGAAAGTATGTCGCTCGTAGTGTTCAAAAAAATCTTGCAAAAGCATTTCCAAAAGAGATTGTCGTCGATCCGGCGAAGAAGTCGAGTGAATTGCACTTAGAATTCGCCACGTTGCATAGGCAATTTACAGGGTCGGAGAAACAGAGAAATAGTTCGTAGTATAACGAAACGGGTAGAAAGACTGAAACTGTCCAGAACGATCTCGCGCAAGTGTAAAAACTAATTCTCCCAAGTAATTGCGGACGATGCGAAACTCCATTAATTAATTTCAAAAAGGAAGGGTAGATCGCATACGATTCTTCGAGTTTCAACTGTGCTCAGTTTGAGTACAGTCATTGTGTGTGTGTGCGTGTGTGTGTGTGTAACAGCGAGTACGTTTGACAGTCACAGAATTGCGATCGTAACGTCGACGCGGCATTCTGTGTTTCGATCTGCAAATAGCAAGCGTCGAAGATCTGTAAGATTTAATAACGTTATGACACTCAGTGCGTTGTATTATTTAGCGCGCGAAAGGTCCCGTTTCTCTGCTTGCGTTGATAAAAATTTCAATCTGCACGAATATTCGCACTCTAAGTATATGTCGTTTTAGACGTTGATTGCATGGAAGTGCATGTTAATCGTGACTAGACGTAGAAATGGTATTTCTGTGTTTCGAATCGATCGATATAATTGCCTCTGAATATGGTTTTTACTTTCACTCGCGTTGGCGATTCACTCGATATTATCTGTCTGCTATCGTAAAGGAAAGTAAGGAATGTATCAGGGTATGTGAAATGCACTTACGTCCGGTGCTTCCGCCACGGCGCATTTGGCGAGATTATATATCTTGTCGCACTTATCGGAGCCCGCTATAAGAACCACAACGAAAGTTAGATAGCTGTGAAATTTAACATGCATAAATTTTCCATTTCGAGAAACTTGAATTTCCTATCGCGAGATTTAAACTCGAATCTTTCATTTTCAAGCTTCACGATTGGATGTACTATCTTATTCGAAATTTGAATGTTCAATCCTGAAATTTAACGTTTCAAAGAGAAAGTAAAACGACTTGAAACTAGTCATCACGTACGTGCTGGAGTACACTTGGACATAACCGACTCTGCTTTTTCCTGAAGTTGATCTGGCAGCAGACCTAACAACATATCCGCGTCTATGTCGCCCTCGTCATCGGCCTAAACGAAAAGATTCTTTGACTAATCGTTGCCTCTGTTTAAATCCACTAGCTGCCATGGTCCCCGTTCGAGGATTATACAAAAAATCTACATCGTAATGATGCCAAAATGAGGATTTAAAAGATAACAATAAATAAATAAATATATATATATATATATAATATTTGATCGTTTAAACAGAACATTCGATAAAACCAATTTGTAGACCAATTAATATCTAAGGGATTACGTAATTTCGAGAAAAACGAAATTGGCAGCTAACGGGTCTGCGGTCGTTACTTGGACTTACCAAGCTGAACGCTTCGAGCAAGCAAAACATGTAGCAAGTAATCGACTTATCGTCTTTTATCGTTCCATCGCTCACCTCGTCGATTTGCGCTGTGTCACAAATTGTTAAAAAGCGTTAGTTTGAATTTGCCCGTACAAATTTTCAAATTTTCAACTTGCTCGTCGATTGTCTTCGAACTTGTTGCGAGTTTCGGCGATCGCGATACTAACCTTGCGTCGTGCCATGCTCGCTCATGCACCGAGCCTTGTCCTCTGCCACCATGTCGAATATCTCAGGCGGTAACCAGTCCGGCTATAAGCAAATCGAAGAAACGATCATACGCGTCTCCGTTCTTTCCCTTTCGCTCTTAATCGTTTTATCGAGGACCTCTTCTCTCTCTTTCTATCTTTTTAACGACCTCGTCGTATCCGCGATTCTTTACGGGAAGAAAGTTCATCGAGAATTGGACGTGGGTGACGTTATCGGCGAAGGGAGGAATTTAACGATGTCCAAGCTCCATCCTAGTATAATACGGTATAGTAGCTAACGCGCACTGTTTCAGCCATTTGCTTTGAAATCGTTGCTATTAGCATAGATTACACGAATAGCTGGCAAGAATTTATAATTCAACGGATTCTATAAACGGAATAGTTGAAACGATATCGGAATCGATCTTGCCGAGTTGAAATCCGATTTCAAACACGAGACTGGTCCATTCGTAGTAAAATCGTCTAAATTCCTTATTACTGTATTTGCTCTCGTATCGCTCTCGCGTAACCACACGCGTTTCCTTATGTACGTATACGAAATGAAGTTTCTTTCGAGAAAGACGAAGGAGATAAGAAAGGAAATAATGGAAGTAAAAAGATCAACGAACGTCCAAGCAATAACGCAATTAATACGGTAGAAACTTGATACGCTCCAATTGGGGTTTCTGTTCGATCTCGAGTTCACTTGCCCCGTTATCGATTAGCCGGCCATACGGGTTGTTCGTATTGTTATTATTTCCGCGCGTTCGCTCGTTTGTATCTCTAATAACTTTGTCCCTGACGAATCCGATCAGGTCGAATACCAGAGTTCCATTGCAACTCTTCGGTCCTCCTCGTCTCGTCTCTCATTCCCTGACGACAAAAGTAAGCCCTTCCTTGAAAGCTTACCGCGGCGTTCACGAAAATCGTCTGCAAGCACACGAGGCCAAGATACAGCAAAGCTTGTTTGCTATCCATGATATACGTAGTCGAATCGCACACGTTGTAGTCCCGACACAGTTTGTCGCACTTTCGCCGGTATCGTATGAAGCGATGGTACCTGCCGCGGCGTTTTTATAACGCCTCAGTTCGGAAGAACGTGCGGGGTGCACGGGATGTGGGCGTGTGCAAGAGGAGGCTTACCAAGCATGTATCTATCGTTCGTTGATTGAAGCCTCTTTGTCGCTCGGTTGTTGGACCGAGACACGGATAATTTTCGGCCGCGTAACGGAAGTGCGCTTTGGATTACGTACAAAGTCGCGATCGCGATCTTGAGCGCTTCCTGCGTCCTGTCTCGTTTTGCGAACGAACGGAAAAATTGATTTCCTCCCTCTTTCCAGTAAATTTCGTTCAAACGCGTGTAAAGCTACCTTGGTATTAGCCGAGTTTTCGCAAGCCAGGCGATATAAATTCGAGTAATTCGAAAAACTTATTCGACTCGAAACATCCTTCCGAGTTAGTTCTACGATCATCGTGGCTGGTTAATTGATTTCCGGTAATTCGATGTGTCTCATTAACGCGGACCTGTTACTTTAGCCGACTTCGAATATCCTTGCGAGTTTCCAACCAAGTTAAGGTTCTCTCGATTATTTCTCGATCTAGAAAGAAAAATAGCGATCGCTGGATAAAACGCGATGTTACTTGTGTTCAATTTTGCACTCGATGTTATCGCTTGCCCCTAAACCAGCTCGACTGTTTTTCAACTTTGTATTCAGTCCTAATTAACGTTTCGTACAGGTACGCGCAAACTGTTCAAATTCGAGTAACTCGACTAGCGCGAACAACGAGATTTGAGCTAACGATTCTTTCGTTTTGGGCACGCTGTTTTTACATGGAACATAATTTTTTGTATCGATGAACACGGAGGCGCGCATTGGTCAGCGTGGCTAATGGTAAACGAGCCAGCAATCTGCAGTCTGTTGTGACTGCTGAAATTACAGCGTCGTCCATGTTTCCTCTAATGACTCGTTGGCCGACTCCGGCGGGCTAATTTTTTATGATTAAAATGCGAAACCGTTTGTTAGAGATTGCAAATAATTGTATCGAATTACATGGCCGACGATGCGTTCCGTAATACGCGGTATGTAATACACACGTAATACTTGTGTAAATTTTCAAATTTCAATAAACACAGTTGGCCTTTCAACAACGCGCATCGTTTTCTCGGAAATGTCGGATTGGTTTATTCCGAGTCGCTCGAAAACAGTTGTCCAAAGAAGGCACAACGCGTTAAACTTCAAAATCAGTTTCCTCGTAAGCATATACGCTTATTATCTTCAGGTAATTGAGAACTTATCAAAATGCAATGTTACGTAATGCGCGACATCGAGCGTGCAACGGTTAATAAAACTTTCTTTTCTCTGTCTTATCTTATTACAAGAACGCGTCGATAACATATATTATAACGTATAAAAATACGGCGACACGCGATAGGCTATCGTAGTTCAACTTCTTGAGAAGTTAAAAATCGCACATGGTTGACCCGCGAACTCTCGCGTTGCTCGAGCGTCTGTCGTACCTTTTCCTATAATTCGTTTCCAGAGTTTAATATCTACGAAATTAAGGTACGTTAGAAGAGGCATCGTGACTGCGACACACCTCGAATTTAATTACCGTTTCGATCGAGCTCGAGGAACGATGTTCCGGCCCTCTTGTCGCGTCTCTTTTATCAATTTCACGGTCCGTCGGAAGTCTCGACTCTCGGCGAAATTCGTCGAGTGGCACGAGCAGTTGGAAAATTCCCCGTTGGAACCGTTTCTATGCGAACGACGCGACGCTTGGACGAGCCGAAAATCTTGTTTACCAGCTTTCGTAACTTGCTACCGGCTTGTAATTTGCCACCGAATCGCGATCGATCGCTGTTACCCGTGTGTATGCTAGAGCTTACGATATATCACTTATTCAGTGAAAACTAGCGAGGTCCGGCGATGTAACGCGATGTAATTGCGGAATTGCTGAAATGCTGAACAGTATCGACATAGAGTAAGGAACGAAACGATCGAGGAACATCCTTGTGTAGGGTCGGTTGAAACAAAGCTAGGAAATCGATAGTATTCTGGTCGACCGATTTCGATAAAGTCAAGTAACGTACGGGAATTACCTTACATTTTTTAATAACGTTCCACGCGTCGTTCCACTAATTAGCGTACGCTTCGACGTACCAATTAGAACCTTAATCGGAATTGCAAAGCGGATTCTTACTTTGAACAAAATCCCGACGGAAAAGTAACGATCGGTCGCACCGATGGAAAATTATCTAATCCCTTATGTCACCGAGAAAAATCCGTGTCTTTATTTTCGTCGCGACCATCGTACGATCATTACGATTGCTTAATACCTTGCGATCGCGAACACTGTAATTCGTTATAGCGTCACGATGTTTCCTTCGGTTACGGAGAAGCCGCCGCTATTTTCAACTTTAACGAAATTATACGTAACGAAGCCCGAGCATCCTCTGTCACGTATATACGCGTATTAGTCGGTTTAGCGGAGGGTGGAGTGTGCGTTCTCGCGTCGATGGATCCTCCGGTCGCGATAATTGCGTTTTTCATTTATCCTCGCGAACGGAACCGAGCGTAGAGAAGAAAAAGGGACGAGCGAAAAGGGGGATGAACGGGCCGTCGCGTGTTATCGAGCGTAGTAAGCTCGTTTGGTCAGAACCGCGCAAAAGGGGAACATACCCAGCCATCCATTTTTTATCGGTGATCCTCTCACTGCCCAATTAAATTTCCAGCCAGATCGTTCGTCGAAATGCGACCGATCTAACGATCGGATGCGATCGATATACGCGCTCGTTGGTAACTATTGGGACGATTACAGAAAGTAAGATTAATCTTAGAAACGATCAGGAACTTGTTCAAGCTTTTAACGGTTATTATCTGGCTCGCAACTTGCGCAAGATGCACGCTTGTAAACGCTTGTTTAACTCGAAATTTCGATTAAGATTTTCCAGCGAACATCTACGAATGTTGCGTCCAATTCATAGAAAATCTTTCCAACGAGATTAGGCGATTCTGTATTTTCAATTCATATTCGTCACGTTCCTTGCGAATAGTTGGCACAAATTTTTGCCTCGTTACCTTGCGCGAATGCAAAACAGCAATCGGCTGGTAAACGTTCGTTTAATGATTCGAAGGAATTGTCGTATCTTATATGCAACTGAAAAACATTGTAATATTTATGAGTGGAGGTACGCGTCCAACCAAAGAACACGTGTCTGTTTCCTCCTCGGTTTCCCGCTGTATCGTTAGCGAAAACGAACGGCACAAATAGATAGAAGAATCGAACGTTGACTGACTCATTGACTGGTACGATTTTCACGCAACACTCGCCGCCGATCAATCGCCTTTAACGAGCTCGCGCGAATCTCCGCGCATGGCCGTTAATTAACCGTGCCTGCCGAATTCGACTCCGTGGTTCTGGTCAAAGCAAAGTTATTCTGCTTTCATTGCCGCGTGAAACCTTATTACTTAAAATATCTATCGCTGACAATGAATCGAAAAACATATATTGACCGGTGAACAGTGTTCGCGAGATGCCTATGAACAGTGATAGGTCTATTCTTGTCCAGTAACAAGTATACCGTTGTTTGCGACGTTCTTCCGTAAGGGTAAAACTTGTTAACGCATCGAGGATCAAGCAGCGAAATAATACGTAAAGTTACGTAAACGCGACATCATTATTATGAAACGTAGATAAAGTAAGTTAATTTATCAACTTACCTACGCAAAATATATTAGAAGCTACGGGAGAAATTTCTATGATCTAAGAAAAATATTTTACTACAGCGATATAAAATACTCGAGTTTCCTCTCGGAGATAAAATCGTAGGATACGGATGAAAGAAGAAACGACAACGAACGAAATATCGAGCAAGTTCTTGAAATATCTCTCCGTAATTACAACGTGGATTCTACAAGATTCGATAATACAAATTGGTCAAAAAAAAAAAAAAAAAAAAAAAAAAAAAAAAAAAAAAAAAAAAAAAAAAAAAAAAAAAAAAAAAAAAAAAAAAAAATAAAAAACAAACAAACTAAAAGACGAAACGTTGCGTTAACGTACGTCTGGTCGTTAATCCGGTTTAACTCGGTTCCAATCCTCGCTACTCCAATCACCGACGTTTAAAAAAACTAATAAGACGAATTCGACCATTGAACCGATCTAAACTCGCCTTAACAAACCCTCGTTCTCCCCCCTCCCTCTGCTCCTTATCCCTGAAATCATCTGAAACAGTTGCAAAGCTGTACGATATCTTGCCTAAAGAATGCGTGCAAAAGATTCAGCGACGCGATATCTCCTTTAGGGGAGGAAAAGAGGAGGAGGTGGGGTGCGTGTAACGAGTCGCTCGGTCGTTTGTCGGAAAGGAGGATGGAAGGATTGGAAAGGAAGGAGGCGAGTGTGCCCGGGCGCATCGGTCTCGAAGCCAAGGTCGGGTTTCGATCGCGCGGAGAAACGCACCCCCGGGGGATATCGGGGTCAAGAGAGCACTCGGTTTCTTAGCACCAGTCGATTCTAGGCCGGTGGTGCCAAACGTCCGCCCCAGTCCACGGCCGGCTCGATTACAGCCGAATGTTCGAACCTTCCTCCTTTCCTGCCGGAATCGATCGAATTTCAGCGGATTTCTGCTGGCCGCGCACGTGCAGTGGCCCACCTGCCGCGCGCCCGAGTTTACGTTGCCGTGCAAACTCGGCTTAACCTCTTGGACCCGAGCTAGAGTGCTGCCGAACATTGATACCGTTGCTCCAGATACAACTCTGCTCGCTTCTCCCTTCGCCCTCCTTGCCACACAACTCTCTCACCCTCTCGATCTTTCTCCGTCCCGTTCTTTCGCCGCTCGTTGAATAACCGTTCTATTTTAGCGTCGAGAAAACTATTCGCTTTCGTTTCTTGATTAAGTTGACGGACAAGCGAGCGCTGCTTTAATTGCTTTCATCTGCTTAATGTTATTCGCTTAGTTATTTGTCCATTTGTGGGATAGGGCCTACGGGTACACGAAGGATAACGCGTAGAAGAAAGATACGTCAGTTGAGAACGGATTTGTATGTCTGGCGAAGAGCCGCGTTTCTTTATTCGGTTGATAGAGACACGAGAAAAACTAGCAGGTTAATTTTATTAGTTATTTATTATCAAGAGACAGAACCTTTTGTTTTCTGTCCGCGTCAGAGAAAGATTACAGTTACAGTTTCTGACAGATGGAAAGAGGCACGCTTAAGGAAAGATTTTAGAATATAAATACGTTTAGGATGATAAATCCCGTGAAAATAAAGATAGTTTTCGCGATTGGACGAATGTACATGACGCTTCGGTTATTTTAACCTGTGTTACATAATTATGATTAGCCTGTCGCGCGAGTAATACCTCCTGTTCATTATCCGGTCGGCTAACTAGACGAACAGTTTCATGCTAAACAGCTAATTTGCCGCGTTAATTTATGCGCGACGATTAAACGGTTCGAATACCAGCGGAATGTAGTCGGTGTTTGTTCCATCCTGGCCTTTCAACGCTCTCTATCAAGCGTACCTTAACTACATGACTATTCTTTGATGCGATAACTCTGTAACGCGTTAACGAGCTTTACACGCGTTTAGTTACGTTTCTCCCGGTGGCTAGCTCCGATAGAAAATAACACAAATGCCACGACCCTTTCGTACGATCCGATAAACAGGCTGGCGAGAATATCGAAAAAAATATTTTCGATTACAGTCGGTCACGAAAATCTACATACACCTAAACTGAATTTCGTGTAATCCGATTCACCAAAGAAATCAGAATCGTATTTTGTCAGAAAGTTACTTATACCCGTATATCGATATCTTTATTACCGATGTATTTCTAAAAGCAACGAAGAAAAAAAAAAGAAAAAACGTTTCTACTATAATATTTCATATTCGGTGGGCGATCATGTAGACTTCGACGATCGACCGGACATACGTTTGCAGTAAATACTTTCTAACTTCTATGTACACATTTTCAGACTGGTTTCGAACAATCGTCGTCTCTCGTTGAAATATTAACGAAATTACAAAATGTTTCAACACGTGCGATACGGGCATAAAAATTTCCCATGCTAAATGTCCGAGTACTCTCGCGGGCCAGTGCGTGGATCGTCACGAACGTAGATAGGTTCGAAGGAAGTTAAGCTCGTTCTTGCGACGACGTTCTGGTCGGTGGAACTCGAGTTCGTGGTACGTGCCGCAGGGGTAAGGAACAAAACAAACGGGAACACGTGCTCCCAACCAGAGTGCACTCGTATACAGAGTATTGATCGCGTTCTGCAGGTACTCGTTTGCTTGTTTCGTTAGCGGCACGTCGATGGCTACTGCCGCCGTGACTGCAGCTGCAGCTGCAACTGCGCCTAGTTCCGCTAACCGCGGCAAACCAGTCACCGCGCCTGGCCTCGCGCTCTCCGCAACTATTCTCCTTTCTTTTCGTCTCTGTACCGAATCTCTGAATCTACCCTGTACCACGTTTTCACAGCTCGGTCACACGAGGGTTGAAACTGCCGACGTTACGACTGCACTCGTACGGGTGTGTTCAGTTGATCGTCCGCAGTTGTGAGAAGTTGAAACGACGTTTACTTGCATTAGATGTACCGTCATAAGTATAGCGATGGACCGAAAAGACGATTAGGCAAAGAAATACGAGACTGATCGGTTATTTACGATATACTCGGCATAATTACGTAGACGGGCACGGGTATTGACCGAAAATATCTTGCAGTATCAAAGACGAGTCATTTTAAGATGACAATTAACTTCTTTTTAGATGTCAGTTAACTTTCCCCCGTCCGAATTATCGCGTTCGACGTGGAGCTGAACTTAAATCTGATCGCGTTATTAATACGGAATTCTTTCGCAAACTCTTCTGTGCGAGAACACCGGCGAGTATACGTTTCTGCTATTAATAATCGATAGAAAACACGAACGCGGAGAGCTTCGAAAAATTCAATCCTTCTTCGGACATTCCACAGGCGTCTTTGTCAGGCCGCGCGTTTTCATTATAAAAAGTACAAAGTGGCAGCTGCGAAAAGATTCGACTCTGAAAACTTCAAGCTCCTTTTACTTAAACTCGCTTTATAATAATTTAGTTTTCAATCGTTTTTCTCGATGCAATTTATCGCGTTTACGGTAACCGCGTTACATAATCCGTACCTATCAGACACTCGGCGAAGCCACGTGTCGCTGTTCGTCCCTTCCCTCCTGTCTCGACCAGACGATTCGGTAAGCCGACGGCTGAAATCGACTGGTCGTTATTTATTCTACAGGTGGCCGTGTACGACGGTTTCGTTCATGCCGGTACGTAAGTGCGTGGAAATATTTCGAGGCTGGAGGTTCGAGCCACTCGTCTTCCGATCTATTCGGAAGGGACTATGCCGGAAACGTCGAAGCCATCCGCTCGCGGCAACAACCCTACGGAAAATAACAATTTCCTGATTAGAATTTCGCTCCTGAGCTCGAACGAGCTTCTCCTACCAGAGAATCTTCCGTTTCCGTTACTTTATATATCATTAGTCGCGGAAATTGATCCTTACTCTGGTTCGATCGAAACTCCCTCGTGACTCGACGGGCCTTCCACTACGCCTTCTTTTATAATTTCTGCTCATCGAGACGTAGAAACATCGCCAACACGCGGAAATTCCATTCTCGCTAATTATCGCGATATGATACGTCGACTGGTGAAAATATTTCCACGCCTACGACTATATCGATCAAATTTTATTTATTATTCAATTACACCGATTTAACAACAAACATTGAAAACGAGATGCAATTTTAAGACGAAGGACAGTAGCATACGTGTTCTTAACATACACACGTGCGTAACACTTTGGTAATTAATAAACTTCGTTATTACAATTCGTTCGCGCCTCTGACTCGTATGAAAAGGAAGAATATTCGGATGGTTTCGATTCGGCGACGAGAAACTACGTATCTTTCACGGTTGGTGTGGTTATAATATGGCGAGCTTTTTTTTCCCATCGGTGATCTCTCGAGATTATAAAAGAAGAAGCTTCCAACGGTTTCCACGCAGGCATCCCGGTGTTGCGATATAATTGGATTTTCCTGATACATAATACATATGGCGTGTCTAGCCTACGTCCGAACTGCTTCCAATTTTTCCTTGCTTCTTTTCTTCTTTGCAAGATCTCGTTCTTCGGGTTTTTGGTATTCGGTCGTACGGACTGGCTCAAAGGGACCTCGAGACGATGGAAATTCAGGCGATATTTGCGTTTGATTTATCTGCCATTTCCGTGGATGATTATATCGTAATATCCGGTGTACCGTGGTCTCCACGGGATCTTTGCCCTCTCTCCACGACTTTGATATTCCACGAAATCTCCCGGAATGCCGATCGCTGCATTTTCTGTGACGCTTTGAGAAGCAAAGACGTTTCCGATAAAAAGTCACGGCTCGAGCAGCCCACGATCGATTTCACAATGACGAAACGATCGCTCGTTGAAACGTCGTAAGAGTATACTGCGTTCTCGCGAACGAAAGCGTCGCTAGAAAGTATAAACGCGACTTATTGTCAGATCTATTAATGGCACGGCAATCATCGGGCCCATAAATTTTCTTGCTTCTATTCGCGTCTTTCACGAGCACGTTTATGGTCAGAGTGCCCCATAAAACGATTGTTTAAGGAACGGATAATATCCAGCAACCAAGAGAATATCGGACACGTGGGCGTCGATCAGCGAATTCTCCCCTTTTCCTAGGATGCAGTTGTTAGTTAAAGGTTACTCGACGTTCCCACCGAGTTTGTCTCGGTAAACCGTTATCTCGAACGTGAATTAGGTGTCGATTTAATATTCCAATTACGATTCAATGTACAATTTAATTTCAAAATGTACAGACACGAATACAAATGCACGAAAGCAATTATCCGTAATGTAGCACGAATGAAAATATAAGCAGCTTGCGAGTTATCCTATTATTATAAGTTCTCTGTGGTTATATAGACAAAATTTCGTAACAACGCAAAACTTCTCCACAGATTCTATCTAGCTTTCGTTTCTTTACTTGATTCTCGATAAACTCCGATCATACCGATTTGATTCCAGCTGCGTCGATATTTTATTCTACATTGAAAAAGAATCTTATTTTATATTTTCCACTTGTTTGTACATATATTTAGAATCATCTCTCGCTGCGATCGGCCACTTTGCGCCAGACGCTTTGTATCAGGTTGTCCGAAAAGTTTCTTTCGTCCTGTAAGGAAATAACGGATTGCATCGCATTCTCTGTTTTATATTACTTTTGTCGAATCACGTACGATCGTAATAATAGAAATGGAACGAAATGGATCGTACATGGATTCGATAAAATAATATAAAACGAAAAGAGGTTGCGCGTCTATTATTTCCTTGCAGAAGGAAAGAAACTTTCGGGATAACGTAATACACGAGTTTGCGTAAAGATACAGACAGTCTAGTAGCGATGTAACATTTTGAAGAACGAGATCGGACAGGATACAACGAGCAACGGTGAATCCTGCGTGCTTTCGCGTTGTACAGCCTTGAATGGCAAGGGGTGTCCCCTTGCAAGTAGGTCACCGACGTGTCGGGAGACGGTAGACGGTGGTGGGTGTCCCGACGTCGTTGCGTGGGTGGAGCGAAGTCGTTGTGAAAGGACTAGAAGCAAAGTCGAAAGAGAGAGAGAGAGCGAAACAGAAGGGTTGAAGGAGTGACAAGGGGGAGAGAGCTCGCCGCTCCTCGCTGATCGGTTCCCGACCTCTCCAACGTCTTCCGCGTTTCTCGCCATTCATACTTGTCCCGCGTGTCTTCGTCCTACCTACAACCCCACCAATAAGGTTCGTGCACCTCGTCGTCCCTCGAGTTTCGCACGATAAATCGCTCTCGTTTAAGAAATTAGAGCTTCTTAAGCAAATTCTAGTAAGCGTTGTAAAGTGAAAAATTGCACACGATGGCACAAACGTTGCTTATATATAGTAGGTATACGAGGCAGGTGGAAGTATCGATCGTCTTTTTTAGCTTCGAATGGAATTTCGTGGAATTTGGTAAACGTTGTTTCTTCGGCTCTGTTTCGCTAAATGGCTCTCGCGTGGAGAATCGAAGTTCGTTAAACAAATTTTAAGCGAAAAATTCCACGACAGCCTGAACGTTGTTCGTGTACGACGTAGATGGAAGTATCGATCGGTTTTAGCTTCGAGTGGAAATTCGTGGAAATTCCTGCACCTCGTTTCCTCGGATTTCGTTCGGCAAATGACTCTAGTTCAGGAAATTAAAGCTTGTTAAACAAATTTTAAATGAAAAAGTACGCGATAGCTTGAAAATTGGTTATACGCGACGTAGGTGGACGTATCGATCGGCTTTACCATCGAATAAAAAAATTCGTGGAAATCCTAGCGCGTTGTTTCTTCGAATATCGTTCGGTACGAATGGCGCCGATTTAGGAAACTGGACTTTTTGAGATAAATTCTAAAT
Source organism: Bombus superbus (assembly GCA_014737385.1). Lineage (NCBI taxonomy): Eukaryota > Metazoa > Arthropoda > Insecta > Hymenoptera > Apidae > Bombus > Bombus superbus. Next base: position 2,993,890 of record JACXIK010000038.1, on the reverse strand, counting down.
AAATTTTAAATTCAAGAAATTATTATATACGACGCGTACGAAAACATCATCGGGGTCGAATGAAAATTCATGGAAGCTTATATAGTGTCTTTAACCGTCGGCTAGCGGAGGTTAAATCGTTATCGCCAGAATGTCGAATATCTTATTTTCTAGCGAACAATATCCTATTTATGCCTTTGCGAGTAAACGTTTAAACGTGACAATTCAATTTACTCGCGAAATAAAATCGTTTATACAGTTTGAATGATAATACGAAATCTAATACGGATAGCGATAAACGCGGTAAAGCACCTTTGCATGTATCAAGAATGACTTTTCTCGATTCGCGTGCTAAAAGCATCGTCCGATCGGCCAATTTCGATTCGTACGATTTTTATTTATGGTTTTTGCCAACGTTAAGTAACATCCGCGAATAACGTCGAAGGTTGTTTTCCCTCTGGGAAAGTTGTACGCCACTGGCCTGCGCGCAAGTGACTGTAGCTGATCCTATAATTTCTCATTCCACTGCACCGTTGCCGACTCATCGAACGGTCGATGTGCATAAGGGGTCAGAAGAGGATAAAATTACAAAGTGGAAAGTGTCATCGGCGTTCGATCGGCCCCGTTGTCCTTGAATATCATCTGTAAAAGTCGAAGGACACGGGTCTACTGAATATCTAATATCATTAAAATGCCTGTAAACGCGCGGCCGTCTTCTTTTCAAAACTTTTGTAACGCTAACCTTACCGGGCCCGGTCGAACGAGACTTGTTTCGAGATTTAATTAGAAATTGTCTAACTTTACGTAAATTCTCGTACGAAGAAAAATTGAGAAATCGATCGATCAGATGGTATAAGAATTTACGTAAAGTTAGACGAACGAAAGAAACAACGACGAACGTACAGCGTTCAATTAAATTTTCAAACCGTTCGTTCAACGAGGCCTGGTAAGATTGGCTTTTTAAACCACCGACTCTCGATCGGTTGAGCCGTGTTTACCGCAATGTCGAACCCACGTGTTTCGCGTCTCTATCTTCGTCGCATTCGGTCGTATCGTTAATTGAATCTCAATTAAATAACCTTTAAAGCTTACGATTTTTATAGTCTCTACGTACAACGACGAGTATCAAGGTCGTTTCTTTCGATCTCGGTCAATTATTTGGAAGATCTTTTTGAATTCTTCGCGCGACGCGTTACTTAAAAAAAAAAAAAAAAAATTATGTTTTTACGTACGTACGGGACAAAGTCTGAAATCTCAAAATTGATTTTCGAAATAAGAGGAAGTTGGTCGGTTCACTGCTTCAACCTTTCCTCTCGCAATTCGTTGCGGTCTTGAAGCGCGAAGCACATGCCTGTCGACACATGGACGACCTTTGAGAGCGACTTTTTCTATCCGGTCGTCGAAGACGAACTTACAGATGTTCGTCTGCCGTACGAAATTCGTTACAAAGACGCGTAGCATAGATAGCATCTTGCGTTTCGAAAGTGGCGAGTGTCTGTAACCTTTCGCGTGTCCTTGATTCCGGCATCGCGCCGATACGGTGGTTCCATGTACCGAAAAACCAATCATGCTCCACCTTGCTCGCTCGTCGGCTCATTCACACGAACGTCGATCGATCGACGCAGATTACGCAACGGAGACAAACACGCCACTATTTTTGCGGGTCGCGTGCACCTGGCTCGACGTGGCTCGCTAACAGGTGTATAATCGAACGAAGGGAATCACGATTTCTGTCGAAGAAAGCAACGCGATCGAACCAGCCTGTTCCTTTCGTTTCTTTCGCTTTTACCTTCCCACTGTACGAAGAACGACACCGTTACTCTAAAGTTTCATGGAAAATGCAGTTCCGCGCCCACCTCTCTAGAGACGAAACGTTTTTCCAATTAAAAGCGGGGACGCCGAGAATGATGGCGCGCTTCGGCTGAAATTCGACCGGCAATTTGCAAAAAGTGGGAGTTGGTTTGGAAAATGAGACGGCGGTAAGATAGAATTTCGCGTTAACCGGAGGAAAGATCGGGAATGAAATACGGCGGAGAGAGCGCGGTCAAAATGGATCCTGATTGCGATAGCATACTCGGTGCCGGGTAAATTACGGTTAAATATACGGGCGTCTGGGTGAATTGCGAGCGAAATTTGCGGAGAAGCGCCCCTCTTATCAGAATCACGAAGGAAGGAAACAGCTCGTTGAATTAATTCTCGCTTCTCTCTCGACGATTCTAGATTATTTCCAAAATATCGCCTTCTTTCTTCCGTCGGATATATCGCGACGCGTCTATTATTCGGCGTAACAGAGTTCGGCGAAACACGGTTCGGCGATGTTAAAGAAAACAAAGCCGCGAATAATCGAATCGACGTTTCTGACGGGAGAATCTATTTTGCGTTTTCCCGCGAAAATGAATCACGCGTTCCTCTTCCTTTTCTTTTTTCTCTTTTCTTTCTTCCTCTTCTCCTTCGGATTATTCCCAGCGTATGAAACGCACAAGTGCGCGCCAGCGACCATTTCATTGAGAACTTTCTCAATGTCAGGTTCGCGACACGAGCCGACGAGACGCATCGACGAATCTCTGTGTAGGTACGCGTCACGACACGGATCACCTTCGGTTAGCGCCGCTGTCAATTAAGAATGTCTGTTTTCGCAGGCACGCATTCCTCGTGGTAAAAATACATTTACATACTTGTCGTCCGTCCGTTCGTCCGTCCGTCTTCTCTGTTTCGACAAATCCTTTTGCTTACTGTATATATAATTCTTCGAAAATGGCGAGGTTGACGATATTTTTAGAAGCATCGCTGCGTTTAAAGGGTATGGCGCGTTGCGTTTAACGCGATGCCCGTAATTAAAAGGCGTAGAAACTTTTAGCGTCGTATCTTTCTTAGTATCCGGAGCGTTGGAAAACAGAAGAGCACGAAACAGTTTCCGTATCCGAATAAAAGTACGTTTAATGCAGCGCGGATTTTTATGGGAGATTTAAACGCGCAGAATCCGCGTAATACGCAACAATATACGGAATATTCGAACACCGTGTAATAGTACAGTCGTATCTCAGCGAAGCAGATTATCTTTTCATCGGGCTCGGGCAGTATGAAATGGTTGCATTCGTGCGACGAGTACTATCGAACGAGAGAAAATTTAACGCGCTTCGATCTAATTAATTAGCGCGTGAACGCTTTAATAAATACGATGCTATGCTAAAATCGCTTTATTGTCTCCGCGTTACAATCGTTCGGTAATTAAAAAGATCAAAGGAGGGCAGTAGGAGGAAAGCAACGTTTGCGGAATCGACACACGTAGCGGTAATTTAAGTCTATGTATCTCGTCGGGACTCCTGTATACGTGTGTACCGTCGAGCAAGCCGACGCGGATAGAATATTTTTCTTTGTTACTCGCCGGAAACACGCGATTCTATCTAACGAGCGACTTTAATCGCCACTACCGATCTTGCTCTTCGCGCGATACGAAACGGCGCCAGAAGTTTATGTACGCGTTCTTTTCTTGAAACGAGCTTCGATAAAACCGAAGAATAGGCTGCTCGGAAGAATTAACCGTGAGGACTTCCGATTCGAAATCAGACGGAAGCGGAATAACCTTTCTTGAACGCGACGGAAGCACACGCGCAGCGGCGCGTGATTGTATTTAAATGGCCACGCGTTAAAAATCGGTGTCGTTCAATACCACGTGCCGGCAATTCGGATACGTCGTTCGTTCTTCCTTTCTTCTTCTTCCTTCTTCACGATTCAACGGCTTTCCTTTGTACGAACCTATCGAACAATATTCGTCTCGTTGGATAGCAAGAATTTCATAGCTCGTAATACGACGATGCAAGGCTATTTTCGGGCCTCTCTGTTGGGCGTCTTTTGCCCTCTCCTTCGAGCGTAATTAATTCATTCGACGCGTTTGAACGAAAGATGTCGTACATGTATACTTCGGTCGGTCCACAGCAACGTTACGTACGTTGTATTAGGTTGTCCGAAAAGTTTCTTTCGTCTTGTAGGGAAACAACGGATCGCGTCGCATTCTCTGTTTTATATTACTTTCGTCGAATCGTGTACGATCGTAATAATAGAAATAGAAGAAAATGGATCGTGGATGGATTCGATAAAATAATACAAAAGGAAAATAGGTTGCGCGTCTATTATTTCGTTACAAAAGGAAAGGAACTTTCGGGACAACCTAATATATGGTTATATGAATTAACGAGAGGATAACGCAATAATGAAATTTCGATCAACGTAACTGGCGGTAGTTTCAAATATTACTGTTTGTATCGATCGAGCGATGCAAGTTCAGAGAAACTTTTCTTATCCGATCCGTATTTTAAACGCTACGTACGATAGTTTGAGTATGGATACTTACCTTCCTCGGAATGTTTTTTGCGTGAAAATATCGAGGAAGAGTGCGCGGAAATCGAGCTGAACGGAGTCTTTTATGGTAATTCGTTGACTGAAAAACCTAATTACTATTCAGGAAACTCGACCGTTTCTTTATCAACACCTCTCGCTTAATTGTTACGACTGAACGCCTCTTAGTGAACTATCGAAGATCGAGACGTATTATCGTTTGCCTTGTTATGTTTATCCCCAATTATATTTAACGACCGCCTCTTCTTACCATCGACTTCGATTACTTCAGGAAGAAACTTTGCGAAGCAATTTTCCAATCCAGGTTCTTCCTTCGAAGGACGACGTATCCAAGATTCTTCACGCGGTCGTTTTGATGCCGTTGATTCGCGAAAGTTTGAATAGAAACCTTACTGTATGAAATATCTCGAAATTTCCATTATAGAATTTCCATTTAGTTCCATTATACGTATACATACATACATACATACATACATACATACATATATATATATATATATGTATATATATGTACATATATGTACATGGAAGATGGCAAGATATAAGACTGTTTAGCGCAAGTAGGTATACTATACTCGCCAGAAATCACAAAAGTATTTGTAATCGATTGTCCATTGTTATCGTATCAATAAGCCTGGATAATCGAGTGGTTCCGTTTTTATTGTTTGTTACATGTTTCGCCTATTCACGATGTATACTCTCTTGTTTAGCGAATATATGTCGGCAGTTTCGCAGAAAATATCCAACGCTTTCTGTATATATATACACGAGTTGAAATCGATTTCAAGTTTTATCATTACGGCCCTGACAGCAGTCGTATCTCATTGTACGAACGAAACTTGGAAACGTTTTATAGAAAAAGTGTGTATTTTTATGCGCGATATTTTTCTGTGCCAAGTGTATGGTAAATGATTTTTTCCGATTTTTACGGCCGAAAACGTAGTTACGCGTTTCGCAGTGATTTTCCTCGAGATCGGCGCACGAAGATATCGGAACGAAGTCCACTCAAAAGCGTGTCGTAAAATGCAAAACGAGGAACAGCGTGGCGCGATTTTATCGCGTTCGAACGGCTCCGATCGAGAGAATTTCCGGAACGAAGAGGATAAAAAGGGTTCGATCGGCGAAACTAACGGAACACGAAGGAATATTTTCACTTTCGTATCGCTGTAACCATGGAGGATTGGAGTCGAGTTGGAGTCTTGAAATACGCGCGCGCGTGTGCCGCGCACGCATCGACGAGAGGCGTGCGGTAAAAAAGGCGCCAGCGAGGTTATTCTTGCATCGTCACTGATACATTTTGCATATTATCGTATGCAAATAGCGTTGTATAGCGATCCGACGAACGAGATTGCCGCGGATGGAAACCTCTTAAAACCTGTATCGAATGAACGCGCGTGAGCACACTGAAAATAATTTTCGGCCCAAGTATTCCCGGCTTTACACCGATCATACCGTGAAATTACGTCAGCCATATTCCGTACCGGCCGACGTGGAAATTCGCCGGTCCGGTATGCGAATGCAAATGCGAGAAAGCCACGAAATTAAACGCCTCCTACTTACTGCCTACCAGCAGTCCCAAACGGTTCCAAACGATCCTTGCCTCTTTCTTGTCCCTTTTGTATTTTAACGCGAACTACGGCTATATACACGCAAGCTCGTGAAAGCGTTCGAACACTCGAAGACACGTTTCGCGAATATATCGCGTCTGTCGTGCGAAACATTTTTAAGTTTTAATCGGGGCAGGTATATACTTGGTAGAAATCGCGAAAGTATTTAAACAGTCGATCGTCGATTAGAAACAGCGACGAAGAAAATATTAAGCGAATGTTTGGAATTCCCTTTCGTGTCTGCTATGTTAGAAACAGAAACCAACGGGGGGGTCACGGCAACGCTGACCCTTAATGGATTAATATTAATCATCGAATCGCTGAGAATTCTAGATAACTCTAAACGATGAAAACATGTTCGTAGCTTGGTTTTTGCGTAGCAACGTTATACGAATGTACAGGATTCTCGTATTCGCCTCATCCCTTGATAGTTTACTTCGCAATCTTGTTTGCGGCCGTACATAGTCCACGTTGTAACGTAATAGAAGCACAGGCTCTCATGGCCGTGGCTCACGCGTACACGAAACGGCTTGTCGTCTCCCTTTTCCTAATTGAAACCTAAATACATCGTCGTGTCATCGATAATTAACTTACGCCAACCGTTATAGCGAAATTTGCGTGTTCGCGAGGAAGAGGCGCCCCCCCCCCCCTCCCCATTTGCCACTCTACGCTCATCGAACGCACGATATTCGATTAAGAATAATATCTCTACTTTAGCGTGTTCTCTCTGATACAGACGAATATCTATTCTCGAACGCGTCTATTCTCAATCGTGCAAAACACGATTATTCATAGACTGGTGTTTTGCGACCGATACATAATTTCTCTCGAGATCCAGCGTTCGAACCAACACCATCTCTCCATAATCGTCTAGTAGGCATTCGCGTACGATGCCTCGGTACGGTCGGATAATCGGCAAGAAGGTGAAAAAATCGATAATATATTCGTATTCGTATATATATTCGTATTACATATACGAATCGTCGTATCGTTTCGTTCGAACGTTTCAAGCTTTGTTTACATACTTACGCGTACGTACAGCGAACTTATCGTAAAGCCGATTATCGGTCACCGCTGAATATCAACGATTATACGGAATTTCAATTCTCGAAGAAATTGACGGTTAATGCGCGATACACGCTCCATCTCGTCACAGCCGTTATACATTCCCGTCGTGATCGTCGTTGGAAACTGGACTGTAAGAGCAGCAGGTATTTAGCGACTTCTTTCACTTACGTCGGAAGACGGCTCTCTCGGTAGCGTCGACGACTTTAACGAAACAGGTGGCGAGGCTAATATTTATTAGCGCGACACACGCAGCGATTAGAATTCGTTGCGTTGCGCGTAACGTCGTGCCGAGACACGACCGTTTCACCAGTAAAACCACCCGTGTAACATTTCTCTCGCGCTGTAACTATCTCGCGGCCGTACGCCGTATATTATCCCGTTGGACGTTGTCCAATCGTTGCCGCTAAACAATTTACGGATTATCGCGGCGGCACGCGATCGTGGCTCGCGCGAGCCTCTCTCGAGTCCAGTCTAGACGTTTAGAAACTGCGATTTGCCAAACGAACGAAACGAAAAGCGATAACGAAGAAGTAGGCGCGCACGTACGCGACCGTGTCGAGCGAGGTGTCGTCCGTGAACCGAACCGTGGGAGAACCGTTCCTTGTTTACCGTATAATTCAACAGATATTAGGTAACAGCCGTGTGAACTACTGCAGAGCAACACATGGCGCGCAGTAACGACCGACGAATTTCTTCGCGCCCTCTCCTCCACAGGAAATCGTACGAGACGCGTGGCAGCCGCGCCAACTCGGGAAACATTGCTCTCCGCTCTCCACCCGACGAATTACGGGTCAGTTTGTTCCTCTTCGTAGCCGTGCAACCGATGAAATTGTTATTTTTAGCGTGTGCGCCCCGTTATTCTCTCTCTCTCTCTCTCTCTCTCTGTCTGTCTGTCTGTCTGTCTGTCTGTCTGTCTGTCTGTCTGTCTCTGTTTCTTTCGTTGGGAACTTCACACTCGGCTCGACGATTATCCTACACCACGATTATTCCGCCTTGAGATCTCTGCCACCAACCCACGAGGTGATTACGCCTCGACAAGCGTGAATCGCGAAACTGCGTCGAACTATCGCGTTGTCGTTCGTAGATCGTTCGTTGGGAACGAATTGAAAAGACCGTCGCGATAAGGAGCTTCGCTTGTCAGCAGTTTGAGCGAACCGATGAAATCCAGTTGATAATCGATCGGAGTTAAATTAGATTTTCGAAACGCGTCGTAATTGAGCGATATCGGTGGTAGCGAATCGTCGCGCGCTTTTGAGCTTTCGAGATCCGTACGTTCCTGCTCCTTGCGACAAATGCGATTTAAACGCGAACGTGACAGGCGATGGTTCGAGGCAGGCAATGTTTTTCGATACTTTCGATATCGTGCCTGATATCATGGCGAGAAATAAGAAATCCGATTCGTCGCGCTCTTTCCGTGTAATCTTCAACCTGATCGACTGCATAAATTAATACACTCGAACGTATTCGTTTCGATTGCTCCTTCCATTCACGATTATTAACGCTAACTGTGACGAATAAATTCGCCAAGATCAGATCTCGACTCTGTCACGTTGAATCTTGAAATTTGCGAGATTCGTTCAATTATAAAAACCGAGCGAAGAGAACGATACGCGCGATTCGTGAAAGTAATCGAAACTTTCTACAAGCACGAAACGTTATCAAATAGGTACTACGAGACGTTGTGAAATTTCATTAGCATTCATCGCACCTACCTCTTCGTTACCGCAAATCCTTCGATCGCTGTAATCGAAGCGGTAAACGCACGATCGAATCAATTTCTCTCAACGAAACGTAGAACCTGGGCAAAGTAAAACGAATTACCTTGATTCTGTCGTATCGATGAACAGCGCCTGGTAGAAAACGAACCGTAGAGCGGATTTCGTCGATTCTCGAGCCCGCCTAATAACCAGACAATCGTTGTTAATTGCGACGATCGAATGAGTCGACCTAACCCGCGGTTCGTACCAGTTCATACTGGTTGACGGCTTATTAATTTCCCTTCGTCTTCGCGGTGAACTGCTAACTCGATTCTTTCATTAAGATCGCTGGCTGCAAAAGTACGTCGAGCGCGCAAAAATCGCTGCGATCGTTTGCATTCGTTTCGCGTTTCACGTACAACGCTACCACGCTCGATCAAACGTGCTTCTTATAGCTCGATGGTCTTGCGTGATTCTAGAAAAATCGCGTATTACACACGGTGATTCACGTACGGCGACCGGTACGATTATTTCTAGAATTTGAGATCACGTAGAAAGAATGCACGGGCGAAAAAACTGTTCCAAGTGGGAGGAGTCCTGTACCGTTTCGCGGATCTGTATCTTAAGAAGTAATCGTTGGCAGGTGTTTTTAATGCAAGTTCAACGACTCGCGTCACGATAACGTCGGCGATTCTAAATGCGCGGCGTCGCAATTTTCTACGATAGATGCTTCACTTGTAAATTTGCGACGGCGGTGTCGTTTTATAGACGAGGACCGCCAGTCGTACATTTTACGGTATTTTGCAGGGGAACGATTTCGAATTAAATTTCGTACGTCGTCGATTGATTGCTAAAACTATTCTTTTATCTTATTTGGAGGGTAATAACGCATCTTTCCGTCGCAACCTTAAAGATATCGATTATATTAAAATTCCGAAAGACGCTAAAACATCGAACATATCGAAACATTCTCGTTATACACCTTTTGTACGTTCTACGCAATTTTCGCGACTATATGTTTGGAGTCCACGCGTTCTCTCCACTTGCAGCTATTTTATATTAAAATATTTCCCTTCGGTCATAAAGCGACGTTAAAATACAAAGATCAACAAAAGATATACTTATCGTATCTTTCCTACGAGTTTGAAATGGCGATCGAAAGCTTATACAAGGCGGGAAATAATAGCGTATTATCTCACGAGGAAAGTTTACGATTTAGTCGTGCGAAGCACGCGGTGAAAACATGACTCGTGACGAAAACCGATCAAACTGCTTTTCCCTTCGGTCGCGGTTAATCGACGCCAGACTTTTCGGCACGCGAACACGGTGTCGCGGTGTTGATCGAATTCGTCCACCGAATCGTAATTCGGCCGCTAATATAAATACACACGGACAGAGGAGGAGCGTAGGTCGGTGTTGGTTGGATGAATGAGCTCTCGCGGGCGTACCTGTTTCGAGCACGTGTCGCCGCAGAGAGAGAATCGGTGCCTGTCCTGTCCGTGTGTTTACAGCGTGGCCTCTGAACAGCGCGCGGCGCCGCGGGGGAAAACACTCGAAGCGGCCCGTACACGCTACACACCGTATGTACTCTGTACCGACTAAAAATATATCGTTATGCCATACAATTCTTGCGACGCTAAAATTGGAAAGCCACGGCGCGTCCGATCGGCCAGCGAGCTGGACAAGTTGAATCTCTAAACAGCGTTTTTCGGACTCCGTTGATCGCAATTTCGCGTCCATACGCGGCCAGAGAAATTCAAACAGAACCGTCTGTTACTCGAAACGCGGATATCGCAGAGGCTCGCGAGAGCAATCGAACGGTCGTAGAAATCTCTCACGAATACGCGTATTAGGTATGTACGTTGTACGAAACATTTGGAAATTTCATTGGCACCGTTATTATTGGGTCTCGACTATCGCGAATTTCGTATTATCGTGTCGTAAGTTCGACTCTCGCGTGGGAACGCGTTTCGTTGCGCCGATCCTGTAGCTATGAAACAAGAATTTTTCCGTTTCCCCGAAGAATACGACTTATTCTTCTTCGAGAGGAAAAAAATATGAATTGCATCTCGATATACTTTCTATGCTCGTTTCGCGTCTAACACGATCTGTCGCGTTATTTTAATACATTTACTCGTTGTACAAAACGACTTACTTCGTTTTCGTTTAACTCGTTACGCGTTTCGCTGTTCGTTGCTCAACGAATTCAGAAACGTTTCACTCTCGTTGACGTTTCCCAAATGGTATTACACGACGCCAGTAGCCAATTTTTACTCGCGTTATGTAAGTATCACATTGCACGAGGTCTTATTGTCACCGTTTCGTCTCGTTTCGTCTCGTTTCGTTTCTTAGCTTTCTGTTTCTGCGTTGCTCGGCCTTTTCTCTTCGCGAACGTCGAGTCTAGAACTTGCGAAACGAAACAAAACGAGACGGGCGGTGCATGTATATCGTTTACTAATAGGTTTTTTCGCCTTTGCCGTTCGAAGAATGCGGTTTCCCTTGAACCTTGCACCGTGATAGCCATGCTCGTCCGCTCGTGTACTGGCTAACGTGTTATAATTAATAATTTGCCTCGAACGTTACGTCTATTTATAACGAGACGTAAACCGACAACAAGCACGATCGTTCATGCTCGTTCACGATCCTTTTCCCTGATATCCAGCGTTTTTATCAATTACGGATTTGCCAAGAGATAATCTCGTTCCGCGTTCTCGTATTCCGGCGGGCGCGTGTCGTTTACGTTCTCGCGTACACGCGACATACGCCGGCCGATGACTCGCCGTTATTCATTCGTTCATAGTTCTAAATAACGACGTCGAGTTTCCCGAATACCTGCGCCGATTCGATCTAGATTCTAAATTAAGGTTAGGTGAATCCGCCCCTGACATCAGGCCAATGTTAAGAGAGCGCAGCTTTCGCGCGATCTGGGAATAAAACGTCCAACACAAAGCTATTAGAAGCGACGCTCGCGGCGATTCCTCGTACACGTTCACGGTCGCTTCGTTTTTATCTTGCTGTGCACTATAAACTTCCTCTCCGTTGTGCCGTCTCGCTCTTTTCCCCTCTGCCTTCGTACGCTGTCGCTCATAAGTAACCGACACATTGGGTCCGTAGTAACAGCACATGAATTTTGTCGAGGAGTTAACGAGAAGATGATCGATAGAAACGATACAATGCCTATTACGTTTCCTACGGTGTTTAGGTCGCATAGCGTATACGGCGTATACTACGAAAGATATTTGCGCATCGCCGTATCCCTTGCAACGTTTATATACTAATTAATTAAGCGCAAGCGTGTTATCGAGCTTCGTATCATTCGGTAGTACCGTGGACGCGATGAAACGTAGCTTCGTTGAAAAATAAGAATATGCGCTTGCCAATACACACGGCTACTTGGCTATTAACTAGAAGGAGAGCGCTGTAACGCGTTAAAATAATAATCGATTCGATAGCAATAATATTATTAGAATTATTATCAGACACTTACATACGCGTATTATTATATCTTGTAGAAACGAGCAAGTGTCCGGATACGTCGAAGCGGTAGTGTACGTCGCCTCGTTCCGTTCACTGCTCGACGAAGACGCCTTGACATCGACGACACGTGATGTTACTCTGGTCCGTTCCCGAGCGAAATATCGAAGGATACTTTAATTATAGTACCGTCATCGATTGTCCCGCCTACCGTACCGCTTCATATTTCAAATGTACATATGCACCGATCTCCTCTCGCCCTCCGCCATTCTGCAAGACCGAAAATTAACACTGCCTGTTTACACGGATCTCACGTCCGCGCCGGATCATCGAATGCGCTCGAGTATTATCCAATACACACCGCGATGATAATGAGAACGACCATTACCGCGAGCATCGCATTAATTGCGATTACGCGACTCGCGTCGATGCGAAATCGTTTTCCGCCTTACGCAAGCCACCTGTCCGTTGTCGCAGATAACTCGGTGACTTCTGATGCAGCCAGTCTCGGTATAGTATGCAGGAATTTCGACGCGAGTTTTCCATCGTTCCCGTTATCTTACGCGCGATCTGACGAACGTATAGGTTGTCCGAAAAGTTTCTTTCGCTTTCAAAGGAAATAACGGATGCGCCATATTCTATGTTTTGTATTATTTTTGTCGAACCACGTACGATCGTAACGATAGAGATAGAAGGAAATGGATCGTAGATGGATTCGATAAAATAATACAAAAGGAAAAGAGGTTGTGCGTCTATTATTTCCTTGGAAAAGGAGAGAAACTTTCGGGACAACCTAATAAATAACAGCCATACTTCGTCGGTGTGGGTGTATGATATATTTTATAGATCTTTTGGTATTACGCGCATTCGTCATTAAATGTTCCGCGAGTGCATAAATATTTGCGATCTAATAATAATACAAATTTGTCAACGCGTTCCAGAAGATATTTGATCAATTTGTTGTCACTACGGGTATTTTGCTTCGCTGCTTTGACTCTTGAACATTTAAATAAATGCGTAAACATTCGCAATCTAATTAGGACTTTTTATAGTAATAAGAAGAATTTATTGGCAAAGTTTAAGCTTCTATACTTTTAAACACTTGCCGTGTCGTGTATAATCGTTCCGTACCAGTTGTATCGCAGATTTCTACGACGGTTACCTCGTAGTATGTTTTAAAAAGCGCAGACTTTTAGAATTTCTATTAGCAGGGGAACGCGTGCTCGTTTATTAATGCCGTTATCAAAGGGTTGATATTCGTGCGCTTTGAATCTTTACTTTACTTTCAAAGAAGTTGTGGATATAAGAGCCGATTGCTGGAGGATGGAAAGGCCCATATTTTCCAAAGGGAAACTTATCTCCACGGATTTATCTTTGGAGGAACTGACGGATTCTCGTTCTGGCGTGTCCTGATCGAACGCCTGCGTTAAGTCTCTTTATATCGCATTGGTCCTCTCATAAAACGGATGAAACGTTTCACGAGCTGAGATTCATGGGACGAGAAATTTCCAACCAACTCGAAAAGGAACGAAGGTAGAAGAAAATTACTTTCCCCCGAGCTAGTTCGTTTTCATCTTACCTGCAGGGAGATTCTGTTTCTGTAGAAAGTTTTTAAAGGAAGCTACTATAGCTGGGAAGAATAGTAATTTGTTTGCATTTCATTTGCTCCATGTACGTAATGCATTCGTCTTCCGCAAAATAGCGATTTGACGAATATGCGCTGTACATTTTATTTCCTTTTCCTTTTTTCTTTTTCTTTCTTTTTTCTTTCTTTTTTTTTTTGAGCAGTAGAAATTTATGCAGATCTGTAAAATAGAATTTAATAGTAGTTTGAATATTTTACACATATGTAATGTTTGTATATTATGTGTAGCCTGCCTATTCTCGAACCTTTAAATTTTCCATCGATACATAAACATCCGCGCTCTAGTAACATATACGATACTTGTCTCAAGTTCGTAGTAATTTATGTTACGTTAGCCAACGGAGCGAGTTTCAACTGGCGATATGCGGATCGAAGGTCCATGTTTGGAATGCAATTAGCGAGGACCTAAAGGAAAGAGCAAAGTTCTAAGATAAAGCAAAATTTCGGAGGAACGACACTGTCGTTTATGCCCGAGGACGATCAGATGTTTGGAATGCAATTAGCAATGTCCCGAAGTCGAACGTCGAGCTTTTAAGGATTTAGAGGTTTTAGTTAAGGTTGATAAGGTAGGGCGACGTTCAGGAAGAACGACGTTGTCGTTTATACGTAAGAACGATCAATCAACGCGTGTGCGTAAAAATGACGGAATATCTCTACATCACAATGGACGTTTACGTTACATGCACCCATACATTTTTCTTTTTTCTTTTTTTTTTTTTTTATTTCAAGTTGAAAGAAACACGATGAACGAGTTTTTCCTTTCGTGTCGTTCCCATAGACATACGCAAGATATATGCGATCGATAAAAATTTATTTCGCGTGCATGTAAAAAAATGCTTCGAGCGGCGAGAAAACGCGATTGTCGGGATAAATGCTTAAATAATGTTTTCGCGTTTATAGACAGCGCTCAGCAATTTGGAAGAGATGCAGCACAATTCCATGGTGTACCGTAACAACGAGAGGGGTAGGAGCATGGGGGTTGGACCAATGCGACCTCGTCCGATGGAAAAAAGGCACGACACCTCACCGTACAGCGGTGTTCCATATCTTTCACCACCGCCACCGGACACATGGAGGAGAACGAATTCAGACTCGGCTCTGCATCAAAGCGCCAACGAAGCCTGCCAGTCCAACACCACCATCCCCCATCGACGAGGTATAGATACGTTCAATCTCTCTTTTCCTGCTTTTCTTCGTATATCTATAAAGAACGGTCGTTGCTGCAACGAAGAAGCTAATAATTATTTATTTTATTATTACATAGTCCTTGCCTTTCGGCTTTGAACGGACTTCTGGTTTTACATTTCATTTGCCTTGCTCGCTTACAATTTATCAGTCTTGTTATTTTACGATGTATTACCTTATTGCCTCTTCCCTTATGTCTAACTAACCTTCTTACTTTATCTATCTCTTTATTCTTATATCTACCTCTTATCTTCTATGTTCTATTTCTTACACACTATTCTATATTCTATTTTTCTACCGCTGTTACTACTTTTGTACTTTGCTTCCTTTCTGTGCTAAGAAGCTGATAATATTATGCGTACGATAAGCTTGTGTTACAATTATATAATAAAATATATAAAAACCATAAGACGGTATCGTAGTAAACAATCATGGCAATTATATCGTAGCAATGAAATTGTATCGTAGAGTAATAAGAATGCAACGGTAGACATTAACAATCTGACGAAGCAAGGGAGAGAATTAGAATTAGAGCAAGGGAACGGAGCTTTGAGATACGAAGAGGGTATTGGAATGGTAGCGTGGTAGAGTGTTGGTTAAAGAATGTCCGAGTGGAACGGAAAGGAAAATTGGAAGGGCAGAAAATAGCAGAGAAAGAGGAGAATACTTTTGCAGAAATAGTTATAGTTACCAGTTAGCTAGGATTGTAGAAACTCTAAGGCAGCAGAAGGTTGATATAATTAAAGTTCTGACGGAACGGGACAAAGAGTTTCAAGGTCGAGTGCGATATCGTGAAATTCGCGACGCCAAATATAACAGTAGGTAGAAATACGTAAGAACGGTGGACAAAGCGGAATATGTGGAGAAGGAAGGAGAAGAAGGCAACCAGGGACTAATTGCGGGGATAAGACGCGGATAACGTGGACGAGGAAAATCGTTACTGGTTGGAAAAGTAAAGAAAGCAAACGTATTCTACGTAGTTTAAAGATAGATATCTTAAAACACCTATTAAATCGACGCTGTAGGTTAGATCCTAGCCTATTAAAAGAGGAATATATGCCGCAAGATAGGATAAGAGTTTTGATAAAGAAGCGTAAGAATATAGGTAGGTACCGAACTAATCGAAAGCCAAAGGTAGACACGCGACAGTATATAAGTATAGGATATAGCGTGCATAGGAATTAAAAGAAATAAAACTATAACGTGCGAGTCTTTGAATGCCACGAGTGCTAGAGTTGCATGGGATTGAACGAGAGTTAGTTATGTAGCGAGCGAAGTTCGTTAACGATCTGATAATCTAGCAACAATGACTTTTCAACAGACCCGATGTACGTACGCTACATATATGCACATAGATATATCCATGGAAATAAGGACGTATTTAAGTAATAGTCGCTAATTAAGCCTAAGTGGATACGTCTACCGATCAATGGTGTCGCGCGCGATTCCTCCTGTTCTTCATGCTCGAGCCGGCCTAGTGTCCTTTTTTCTCACGATCGACGCGTTCTTTTTTTTCTTTCTGTATCTAACTGGTTCTGATCCGATCACATTGCTTCGTGGAAGTACGTTACTAACGTTACAATGTGTTTTGATGATGCCGACCGCGCTGAAAATTGTGCTGGTCGCGTACGATTCGCGGAAAAAAAGAGCTCGCCAATCAGACGGTCGCTTGTTAACCAGTCGCAACAGAATTGTGTCGCAAAATGTTTTATCGTGGGGGAATACGCGTCATCTAGACGCGACAAATAGTCAATTTGTCGGATATTCGATACGATATCTGCCACGGTTCAGCCAATTCGCGCCCTCGTGAATCTTCCCGCGCGATTTCCTCCTTTTCGTTGGCAAATTGAAAACGAACACTTTGCGATTTAAAGTCTACGCTTTGTCACAGTTCACGCCTGTCTCGACGAGTACGCTCATTAAAAGATCTATACGTCCGTCTATTCCATCTGGACAATTTTCGATCTGTGAATTGTCTGAAAGGAAGTTTTAAGTAAAGAAAGAAGCTGCAACGGGTTTCTGATGCTTCGATTTCTGAACGCTAGAACCGAGCATACTTCGAACGTGGAATAACGAAACCAATTTGATCGTTTCGATAGAAATATCGACGAATGAAATTTATTTTGCAATTTGACGGAATTTTGACTAAATATCCGATGTTTCGAGGAAATTGACTCGCGGTTCAAGTTGCGCTTGAAGAATCAGAAAGGAACGATGTTTCAACCGTGTAATTGTAAATTTTTGTGTTTGGTCATCAACGATGTACTCAGATTCTCGTTTGTTTCCGTTTCTAAACCCTCCACGACAACCCTCGAAGCTCGCCATTTTAAGGCTCACTTTTTCTCGAAGTTGTCCGGGCTATCGTTTCCCAACCCTTCGTTTGGAGAATCGTAGCAACGACGGCGTAAATAAAATTAAACGTTTAACGCGGAACATGGTTAACCTGGAACGCAACCTTCGAACCATTAAGTCAGTTTTCGCGTCGTTTCTGGGATCCGCCCCGTTTAAAAAAGTACGCGTCTCGCGTTTGAGCCAACTGCGCTCCGCATAATAAACGCTTTCGGTTGTCGCGTAAATAATTCCGCCGACACGACGACGTGCATTATTTCGAGAATTATCGCCACGTCCCCCCTCCCTCCCCCCGATGCTCGTCAACTTTCGTTTCGGTCCGATTTTCACGAAGACTCGTCTCAGAAATTCCCTCGTTATCATATTACCTCGTTACCTCGTTGTACCACTCGGCCTCGAGTGTCTGCCACGTAAATTTTCGACGAAGACGAAGCTTTTTTTTAGGCCCTGCAAGCTGGTCTCTTGTTCGAACAAGAATTTGTCACGATCTTCTTTCGCTCCGTTTAATTGTCTTCCTTGATTTAGAGTTCGCTCCGATAAGATATAAGCTACGCATATATACAGCAGACATTGACAGATATCGATATACACAGTTTCACGAAAGTATCCGGACATTTACAGACATTTTTCATGAATACGTTAATGTGCGTTAATACGAAATATATTGAGACTTCGTTAGCACCGTGACACGATTGTCGTGCTTGTATTGGTAACGTTGGAAAGAGATCTGGAAATATATATAGAGATTACAAGATATTTAGTACAATATGTATCACGCGGACATGTACGGAACAGTCAATTATCTGTCGTATTAATGTAACAACTTCAATAACTCGTGATTATTCCGCTGTGACAATTACGTTTTTGAAAATAATTGTTCTTCTAAGCGAATATTAATCGTGTTCCTGCGAATCCTATCGCGCAGAGGCGGAATAAACCAGTTTGGATTCTGAAAAAATCATATTATATTCTCCGAAAAAACGTTTAACGCGTAGTCAATGCGTGCGCGCGCGTGTTTCCTTTTCATAGGATATCGGCACGAAAATTACAAACCATTTTCCCGTTTTTCAATTTATTCGAAACATTTTATAACGGAAATATCAATAGCGATGAGTCGCTAGTAAACTATTAAAAACAGAGCACGATACACGTTCCTACGATAGTTTACGCGTGAATTCGATTAATTGTACGTAGAAAAATTGTTTCTCTGTCTCTTTCCCTATACGATTTGGAAATACGTTTCCTGTAGCTTGAGGTACAAATAAAAAGCGACTGTTTTATATTTTTATTTCGATCAAGCGCCCGTTTTATCTTTTACGACAAAAGTGAAAAAGTAAAAATGGAACGAAATACAATGTCGAGCTCGGCTCTTAACATAGCGTTCCAAATATGCCTAATGAGTGAATTTAGGACCTCGCTATATTCTGCCCTATAATATACTCGCGTGTCGTTATTCATCAGTCACGTATCAATAACGAAAAGTGGGACACCGTATCGATCAAGAACGAGAAACTATTAAGAGCTTCCTGCGAAAGCTTTGGAATTTGCGAAGAGGTGTTTAGGAAGACGGGTCATTGGCCGAGGCAGGTTTTCCGATTCCGGTCGGTCGTATATACGCGGCTTCGATGATTCCCTCTTAATCTGCTACCAACCGACGACACGAGGGGATCGGAACTGAAACGTTATACCCGTAGTAATGTTAGCAAGTAGCATTACATGGTGTTGGGTTGCTTCAACGAAATCGGACGCTCTGCCTTGGGACTACGTATCGTGTGCATCACCCTCCGACTATGACACGTTTTAAAGCATAAGCGTCCGAAAGGTGCAATTAAATTAATCGTAGAATTACCAGAGTTATCATAACGATCGATTCGTCATTTTTCGTGTAGATTTTACAAACCTTGTAGATTTTACGTATTTGCTTTATCATTTGAAAATGAATTAAATATTCTAGGAGATGTTAACTATTAAATTTTCTTGGAAGTTTGAATTATCGATATAACGAAATTTCCTCGGAAATTTGAATCATCGATATAATGAAATTTTCTCGGCAATTGGAATTACTAACGTAATGAAATTTTCTTGTATGTTTGAATTATTCGACGGTGCGTTTTTCGCAACTCGAGCGATCTTCTTCTAAAGTATGTTTTTATCTTTGCATCGTGTATTCTTTAATAAAAATGTGTATTATATTCGTTACTCGTGCTAATTATAATTATGCTTTGCACAATTCCGGTGTTTCTTTTTCTTTTTTTTTTCTTTTTTTTTCTTTTTTTATTTCTAGTACCGTATATGTTTTAGATTTACTCTCGTTTACCGTATCTTTCGTTGCGATTCTTTTTCGTACAAACTGAACGCTTTTTAGCCATCGGTGATTCAAGCGTTAATTGTCGACGGATTGCCTCGAACACGACACGATTAATTACCTGCCGTTTGATCCTTCGTGTTGCTACTCTTAACCTTTCCATCTTACATTTTACAATTCGTTATATATAGATCAGCACACCATAACCGGGTCCGGGAGCGACAACAGGGACCTGCATTACGGATTCATCGAACGACCAAGATCGTCCTGTGAAATACCTCGAGTGCCTGGAAACAAGTAAGGAAACTCTTTCTTTCCCTCTATATCGACCAGCGATACCAATCCCGTATCGATTTCGATTAACCGACTCAAAGAATAAGACGGTCGAAATTTTGCGAATCTCGTGGAATATCTTCTCCTCTTGATAAGTACACTGTCTATCGTTGCACACCGGTGTATGCATTATTTATGCGCCGTGGCTATTGTACGAAGTTTCATTGTATTCACGACGCATTATATCGCACATACTAATGCGCTCGTGCACAGAGTTTATATAATTTTGAATGGGCACCGTCCGGTCTGTCCTCGGGACAGTCTTAAATTTTAACGCGTTCGCGACAAGCGATCGATGTGTAACTCTCGTCTCTGTATTTTATTAGTCGTCTTGTCTATCGTCTACTTTCTGGATGATTGAAACATCGGTCGAACGATCGATCGTCGAAGCGTTAATTAGCGAAACGATCGGGGATGGTTCGTTGTAAGAAAAATTATACATTGTACATATACAATTACATATACACGTACACATACATTATACATCGTGTAGACTTTTGCGGTTTTAACGTTATCTGATATTTAAGGAAAGTATACGCGTTATACGTTGTACGTGATGGACATAATTGAAAAGACGAAAGACGCGTCAAATCTAAGAGGAATAAAATTTTAGAAACGGTCGATAGATTCGCAAGGATTGGGATCCAAAGATATTTCCATAAGGGATTAAAGATATTTCTGATATTACGATCGATATGTTTGAAATATTCTGCATGTTAGTGAAATTTAATGCGAAAACCTAATGAGAATGGTTCCCTGTCCGAAGAACGTGTGTGTCTCTAGTCCTTCAGATAACTAATCAGGTTCTACTCTACTCGAAACGTTCCAATTAATTCGACAAATTCCAGTTAATCTCGTAGAATTTGAGCTCTTAGTTTTGCAATTTCGTATTACAGTCGGACAACATTGACATTGGTCGAGGTCGTTGCAAGAATGACTGGCGCCTCGAGACTCTGACAGTTAGTTACTATAGGTTCTCGTGCGTTTCCCTCTCGTAAACGCATCGATTTCTGATTGAATCACGTATTTGTCTTGCAGCATAGATCCGAGCTCTCAGCCACCAGGACAGCAAATTCCCATAGGCAACACGCGATCGTTGCCCGACCTGGTCCACTTCCCGTCGGATCAAGAGGATCACTCGAGCAGTACACCATTCAGCAACGTAAGTTCGTCCAATTACGTGTCTTTCTCGCATCTCAGTTTCTTCTTAAATCTTACGAGGCTGCGCATTCCTAAATCACCTTTTATCACAGTCGTATCTTTCTTCGTTATTTTATTTATTTATTTATTTATTTATTTATTTATTTATTTATTTATTTATTTATTTATTTTACTTTATCGTGTTCATCGTAAAGGGGAGTTTCTGTCTTTGGCATTCGTTGGTCTAATCTCTTAAGCTGATTCGTCGTACGCTACCGCTGAAAGATACGCCGGCACTTACCTCTATCTGATAAAATTAAATTCAGTTACAAAATTGCAGGACCAAGTGCGGTTTTATACTTCATTAGAGAATCGTTTTAATTTATCTTTGAAAGATAACTTGCGATAAAAGAACTGTCATTTGTAAGTGTTTTATTATTTTAGAAGTTCATCGTCTTCAATTTCATTTCGTTTGGACAAAGCCCTTTTAAATTAATAGAGAGAAATTGATTCTATCAATAAAATTAAGGACCTGTTAAAATTCCCACGAATCCTGCGAATCCACTAATCGCGTTAATTTTAATATATCAATGATAAGGTTTTGAATAAAGAAGAATACACACACACACACACACAAAATTGATTGCACAAGATATAAACTATTGCTTTTAATAGTTCGTTCGACATTAATATTTATCGTCACACATATTTTATGTGTTATCTATACAAATCGATCGAAGCGTCCGTATATTTACGAGTGGCTGGGTACAGTGTACAGTTCGAACGTCCCGTTTTCTTCATATTTATTTGGCATATACTACAAGACCGTGTACTTTTATGCAACTTTGATTCTTTAGCGCCGAGTCTCCTTCGTACTATAGCCGAAATGCGAACGAGAAATAATGCATTATGAATCGATACCACTTTGATCGAAAATAAATACATTCATCATTTAGCTTCCTCATAACTCGTTCGACTATAATTTGGATATACGTAATATCGAAGGTGAAAAGGATAAAGAAATCGCGCCGAATCTCCTAAATTCGTCCGAACGAATTATCCCTCGAGCCATTAGTTTCTGCAAATAGTATTTGCATAACCGTCAGCTTGAGAGGCTAGTCTCTCCAATCCAAGGCAGGACTTCTCTCCAATAAAACTGTAAAAAACGAAGAAAGCGATGCTCCGTTCAAATTAGCCAACTTACCAGTTGCAAAGTATGCGATTAACCAACCAATATCACTATCGAGTTTCTATTCTCCTTCTCGTTGATCGGATCGTTCGACTTGAAGCAAGTCGACTAATCCGGACGAGGCACGACAAATTTAAATAACAGGTGGTGCTCGGTTCGAAATTCATCGTATCGCCATGTCGTATCAACTTCGTGAAAAAATGCGTCCGCGGAAGCGGTGTACGTGTCGATATCGGAATAATCGCGCGCGATTACGATACATACATGTATCCTTTTTTTGTCCTATTTCCAGCGCGTTCTCAACCCGTTTGACCGCGTCCACTTTTATTTTGTTCGCCTTTCTTTATTCGCTTGTGTCTCCACTACAGACCGTGTCGTATCAGGTAGCGTGACGTTACGTTCGGCTAGCATAAAAGACTTAGGTAGCGTTTCCTTCGAACAGAGGAATCTGTTTTGAAATGGTCGTACTGCTGGTGTATTCCAGAGTCGTCAAACGAGCAGTCCCACAAATCTGTCGCCGACCAGCTTACCCCAAGCTGGGAGGCTATCCTTTTCTCAGGATCAGACCAGCGCCCAAGTAAATATCCTCGCGATCTCCTGTACGGTACACAGTATCGGGTTCTTAGAGAATGTTGCTGCACCTGCCAACTCTATAGTCGACAGCGCCGCGTCTTTCTCCGCCGTTCACTTTGATCGATCAGAGTGCTGTTCTCTATTCTCGTAACTTTGCGATTGAGAAATTCGCTTCGGATTGATCAGACTCGATATTACACATGCCGCAAATATTTGACTTGGGGTTTGAAATATATATATAGAAAGAGAGAGAGAGAGAGAGAGAGAGAGAGACGCGGCCTGATCGACCATGTATGCAGTATATTAAGCCCTTGCAGATGAAATAGCCGAATTTTTAGTAAGACTTTTAACGCGTTTATAGCTTTCTGGGAAAATATCTAATTTCTATGGTAACGATAACGAACTGCGAGATAAGGGGCGAGAAGACGCGGGGATTAGATTTTATTACGACGCAAGTGCATCGTACGTTTCAGAAAGGGAGACTTTCTTTGGAAATTATTTATCGTCGCTTGGATTTCCATTTAGAGCTTCTTGAACGTGGAATTCAGAACGAGTCTATATTCGTAGCGGTTTGGAAGAATGCGGTTGACTGACTGTAATTGACAATTCCAAATATCACGAGTTAGTAGGTCAGACGTAAAAATTAGATGCGAGCGTACAAATTTAATGCGACCAATTTTAAGTTCAATGCCCGTTATTTGCGATTAATCTTCGCTCGGAAAAATATTGTTTAATGATACGACTTTTAGTCGTTAAATATCGAATAATCGGTTCTGGCAATCGTGAAATCGGCCATTTCATACGCAACAACCTAAAAGAGAGATGCCTGGTCTCTATGAAGCTAGTTAGTAGGAATCAGAACGTAACGGCTGGTACGTGCGTAGTGTTGCATGGAAAAAGATGTTCTGTGCTTTTCTGTGCTTCGATAACCATCGCCGTGTTACGAGTACAACGTCACAGAGCTTTCGGTAAACAGCACCGTATCGTCGTTGTTAAAACGAAACGCGATTTCCGTACAGCTCGACGAGAAAGAACGAAATCGACGACTGGATTAGCGATTTCGTTTTTTCACGCGGACTTATCGCCACGGACGGTTATGAAACATTTAGATCGCCGGCTAAAGTGTTTTACTTTGGTACGTAACTACCGCGGCATGCCGCTCTCGACTCGCGTACAATTTCGATAGAGTGCCATTATCGTTCTCCGATGGTGCAATCACGGGTACGGTTTGTTAATCGTTATCTAGATTAGTCGTAGCCCGGTTGAATATCGATTTTATCCTACATCGTGGTCGTAAAACGTTAATGCACCGTGGCCAAAGAAGCGTAATGCCGATCGTTGCGTCGCGAGTTTCGTTACGATTAAGTTCTCTCGCGAGATACGCGTACCCCGTTGCCCTGAATGCGCTACGAAATTACGAAAATATTAGGTTGTCCCAAAACTTTCTTTCCTTCTGTAAGGAAATAATAGACGCACAACCTCTATTCGTTTTATATTATTTTATTCGATCGTCTACGATCCATTTTCTTCCATTTCTATTACTATGATCGTACGTGATTCGACAAAGATAATACGAAACGGAAAACGTGGTGCATCCGTTATTTCCTTACAAAACGAAAGAAACTTTTCGGACAACCTGATACGTAGTAGTTCGCTACGAAATAGCGAACATTTTTTAAATAGTAACTACTACTCTCGTGTATTATTGCTTCGAGTGAGTTACAAGCGTTCGATGCATGGCCACTTTTTCATTTAAAACGAACGATTCGATTAACGTTAACGATAAACGGTTTCGCGCGGAAAAGGAAAAAAAAAAAGAGATTGATTTCGGTGTCGGGTCGTTGGAGCGAATTAGTACGAATTAGCTTCCTGTACGCTTAGCGGCCACCTTTAATTTCATTTTATTTTTATTTCGCCTTTGTTGTAGTGTTTGTTTGTGTTTGTTATTTTGCAGAACCATTTATCAGTGCCTGTTAACTCTAGGTTCCTTCACACGTGTAAGGTTAGTAGTAATTTTTGTTCTTACGCTTACGATAACGCCGCGAGTCTCACTACGGTTCTCCTCTCTTTGTTCTTCGATTCTTTTCTCCCCGTTTTCTTTCTGTATTTCGTTTTTAATATCGTTCCGCTTCCCAATGGTGTCCGCAGCTTGCGAAACAGAGGCAACAGTCGGTCGAACCGCGCGTGTAAAGTACAACGAAAAGTCACGGATAGTCGAACCTCGGACACGAATTCGATGATCTCGTTGACACGCGATCGGGAATTACCTCGTTTAAGTAGCTTTTTTCGAGACGAAAATACGCGGCTAGAATTTCATCGACGAATTCGCGTGGAACGTCTGGCCGAGACCGTCGGAGGCGCAAACGTTCGATCGAGAGTTTTTCCACCGCGTAAATGGAAAATGTTTGTCGTGCAGTTTCGAACTCGTTCTCTTGGTCCGTTTCTTAACCGGGGGAAGGTTATTTCGCTCTGACGCGATGGTTAGAAGTTCCACATCGGAGCCGGAGAACTTTGCCAGCTAAACGAATCCGATATCTTTGTGAATCTTGTTTGCATTCGCGAGGGCTCCGAGGAAAAGAGGAACTTTTATCGGTCGAGTCACTCGACCGGATAGACGTTAATTGTCCGCTTAAGAAGAAAAAGCTCGGCCGTCGCGGATGAATAACGTTTACCTGATAAAGCTCGCTGGTTCGTAATTAAATTGGAAATTGAAGAAAACGTCCGCCCCTCGGGCGATCTCGGCCTTTTCGGTTTCGTGTAAATACAATGGAAGCTTTAGTATCCGAAGAGGAAAATTGCAATGAAAATGACGACGAAACCTTTTCTCAATCGGAAGAAGCGTTATCGCGCTAGACGACAGAGGCCTTAGACGATTCAAGGCGCAACTGAATTCAACGCAGGTCAACGATGTTAAAAAATCTTATGATTCGATTTATCAGCAGAATAGCAGATAAAATACGATCTGCAAATATAGTTAACTAAATATTACATTACATCTACATCTATATTACATCTTGTCGTTCGTAATTATTCTCGTATTATTGTTTCTCAATTATCCAGCGCCTACAAACAACATCGGCGTACCATTGTGTTTATTCCAGTATTTATATACCAACTAATTAGATCCAAGTATTCGACGTTTACGTATCGTATCGTTTAATAGAATGTTCATATAATTACGAAAATTCGATATTACGAAAATGAAAATATTTATTGGTAAACGAGTATATACAACTGTAGAATAATAATTACGGAGAAAACTAATTACGAGACCGTTCTACCATCTGGAAATTCCTTCGGCCGAACAATCACGTATCTCCCTATTAATTCGGATAATCGAGGTTTTACCGTACCACGAAAAGAGACGAGCACCGCGGTCGTCGGTAAACCGCGTTTCCCGTGACTTTGAACGTTCGAAATCGGCATAGCTACCGCTACTAACCATTCGGACTGAGGCTAGGCGAAGGAAAAAAATAAAAAGCGCCGACCGATCGTTAATAGCGATGCCTATGAAACAGGGTGTGGCGCTAGAAAACAGCACAAGTACTTCGCAACAGGATCTTCAGAGTTATTCGCAACAACCGGTGCCTCAGCCACCGACGGCGACGTCCCACAGTCCAGCTGGTCACTACATTTATCAGCAACCGCACAGTCCTGTGCCACCGCAAAGTCCAGTTAGTATATCACGTTAGTCTCGTTCGTTTCTCCTTTCCTCTGGCCGATTCCTTCAAGATTTATGCCCCACGAGGATCCCGTTCGCAAGCTTGCAGCTTATGAAACGAGGCAAAAAACGATCGGATGGTAGCTTGAAATTCTTTCGCGGTCGAAAGGTCGTTTTTCTTTTTTCCTTCTTTTTCTTTTTTTTTTCTTTTTCTTTTTCTTTTAATTCCCGAGTATCCTGTCGGATCGAATGATTTAGACCGCCACGGAGGTTAAAATCGCTTTTTAGTCGCGTATTTTGCCAAGGGCAGAGGAAGAGGGAGTACGACGCGCGACAAGGAAAAAGAGAGAATTTGTTGATACGATGTTTCTTCTTGCGCCTGTTCTTAGAAGTCGTCGCAGACGCAGCAGCCGCAGCTCAACTCCTTAGGCTCGTACAGATCCTCGCAGCAGGTAAACAGGCCGTCGCCGCAATCGTCGCCCGGACTCACGATTCAAGTAAGTATTTCTATAATAAGTAAGTATCGATGGATCAAGAATGGCGAAACAAATAACGATCAAACAGCGGAAATATCACTTTGCAAGGATCGAAAATTACTTCTAAGCTGTTACTTTATATCATATTGAACAACGAGTACGTGGGATACGATCGAATAACGAACGAGTTAATGACGGAGGAATAAAAATGGCAGAAATGTAGATAACTGATGCAATCTTTGATCGATCGCAGGGCAGCCCGTTGAGTTACAGTAATAATCCATCGGCGCCTCCTAGTCCCACGGGTCATCCAGGTCCACCGAACATAACGTCAGAGAACATGGACCAGAACAATTACTTCCTGAACCAGGCGCAGGCAGCGGCGCTTCAAC
The DNA here is from genome assembly GCA_014737385.1 of Bombus superbus. Classification (NCBI taxonomy): domain Eukaryota; kingdom Metazoa; phylum Arthropoda; class Insecta; order Hymenoptera; family Apidae; genus Bombus; species Bombus superbus. The sequence continues at coordinate 2,966,461 of JACXIK010000038.1, read as the reverse complement.
AGGACTTCGAGCAGTTCACGATGGTTAGTAAAAGGAGTGCGTCCTTCGAGTATCACGATCGCGTATTCAACCACCGTCTCGTGTTCTCTTTCTTCGACGACGATCCAACGCGATGCCTCAGGTTTAAAATGTTTGGCACAATTTCACGTTGTCCTGGTGAGGAAGAATCTTTGGAAACGACTCGACGAATCGTCCCGATCGTTCGTCAGATTTCACCGGATTCGAAGCGCCGCTCGAGGGATCTTCGAATATCTCCCTTATTACCAAGAGTGGCGGTATCGACATCGCGTTGCGTTTCGGCCGTAAACAACGGCTTCGCCGGTGTTGTTTTATTGCTCGTAACGCGGAAGCTAAATCGATAGCATTGCGGTTGAGACATTTTATTTAACATCGCACGGCAGTGGAGCACGCATGCTTCGCGTTCGACTCGTGCTACTTTCCATTATAATTGGTCTTAAATCGTAATTGTCGTAGAAACGATGATTGTCAAATTTTTCGACTTTTTCTTTTTTTCTTTCTTTCTTTCTTTCTTTCTTTCTTTTTTTTTTTCTTAGATATTTAGTAACGTATCTTGGTAGTCGGAGTCGAGATTCGCACGATGGAATCGAGATTATTACGAATGATCTACAGTGGCTGATAAAAGTATTTCAACGTTTGAAAAGTACACTTATGTACGTAATTGTACGCGTTGCGTAAAACATTTTGAAATACGACCAGAGCACCGTAACGAGACACGATTGTTACGATCGTATTGGTGAAGTTTGAAAGACATCTGAAAATGTATATAGAAATTAAAAGACACGCGTGTCATACGTATTCGTAAAAGATTTCTACGAGCGTTGAGCACTTTTGTGAGCTACTGTGCATGTCCTAATTTACGGTCAAACGAAAACTACACGGTTCTACGAAAGGAACTCTCGTCACGGTTCCACGCCTTCGTTGTTCAATCGGTTACCTTCTACGATATAATTGCGGATACGCTTATAGCAATCGCGCAATACGAGGAACATTTTGTTTAAAACGATCGAAGCGTACCGATCAGAGACAAAAGTATCCTTTTGAAAAAAAAAAAGACAAACATGGACAAGGATACACGAGTCCAAAAGACTTCATCCCGCGTTGCATCGCTTCCCTTTAGTCGCTAGTTTTCCATACGAGGCGCATTGTTTCGATCGAAAAATTCGTGGCGCACCAAAGTACATCTTATCCATGGAATAATTCTTTTACGGAAACTTCCGACGATTCGTTCGAGAGACGCGCAACTTTGGATCTCTCTGTAACGTAGATCACGCAGACTCGACAAGAACTACGTTTTAATTGGATCGTACTTGTCTGTTTGTGCATACGGAAGGGAGTGGTAAGTACGCGAGCAGTTATCGTTTCGTTTGCGTAAGATTTTGGGAATGCCGCTGAGTATGTATGATTTTGGACGATCCTTCTTTACGTAGAAGCGATCCATGTAGACGCCAGCTACGGTCTCGATCTGCATGATACGCAACATCTCGTCGACGTTCGTCGACACTTTTCTCTTTATTTGTCGACCGCGATTATCTGATTGCGATGAATTTTAGGTTCGCTGGTGACGAACGCAATTTCAACATAATACTCTTGGCGCTTAATTGCTCCTATGATTTACTACGTTACGGTTCTCGTTCTTTCCGAATGCGTTTGTTTTTCTGTGTTGCCTTTAGGTAGCTGCCCATTTGTTGTATATTCGTGTATCGCGTCGAACGAGCGTTAAATCTTTGCCTGTCCTAATTTGACATGGAGCTACGCTAAAGAACCTGCCGATTACAATCTCGACGATGTAGGAATAAATAAAACAAGTATCGTAATCAGCGATATAGTAAAAGCAAGAACGACGATACTGGTTGCATATGAAACGTCGTAAATAATTAGAATATCCAGTACGACAAATGTTTTTTTTTTTTTTTGTTAGCGAAATCTATTTACTTTAAACTGCTCGTTCGTTCGCCCTCGTGGCATCTCGAAAATTCATTCCGGTAGAAATCGACTTTTGCACGCCTCGTCTGGAAAAGTAAAGGCAAGATTTCTCCGTTATCGAAATATAGTCGCGTAAGTTTCATTTTTTTTTTTTTTTCGTTCCACTTTATTAAGTATACGCTATTATTGGCATCGTGGCGTATTATCGAATGGTATGCAATTATCGTGCGAGACAAAAATAGACAACAAATGGATGCCGGCCACTTCGTTGCCCGAAGATCACGATTTCCCCTCGATCGTGGCTCATGGATATCCGTGCATAATTTTTCGACGTGTTCCTCCACGATGGCTGACCTTCGCAAACCTAGACGATATGAATTATTCCACGTGCACGTGTTACCACGAATTTCTCCGTCACTCACGCTTTTGGTATGCCGCTCGTTTTGGTCGAGCGTTCCGGCGATTAAAAAGGTCGGAAATTATGCGAGTTAATAATCCATGAGCCGCCGGTGTCGTTGTCGCGTGCATTGTTAATCATAGCTCGTATCTACGAGCGATTAACGATCCCTCTGTTACAAGTACGGCCCGCTTTGCTCGCTTCCAAGTCTTCGTCGTTGGAATTGTTCCACGGTTTGCCAAAATCGCGCAGACTGGAAGAGAACCACGTTGCCCCGAAAGCTTGAACTTACTTTCCACTTGGTTTTCTGCATGCGTCTGTAACTTTCCTTTGCCGCGAACCAACGTTTTCGTTGTCGTTCGCAGCGAAGCGCGTCATTTCTCATTGCGCCCGATCGATAGACGCAGCGATTCTGCGGTGCATCCTTTCCAACACGCGCTTCTTTTTTTCGAACGACTGCACCAGCTCGTATTAGAGAGACGCGATCTCTTTCGCGTTTCCTTTTACCCTCGCGTTTCTGCGGCCGGGTTACTAGACATCCGACGAAATTAAGGTGTTAGGTTGTTAAGATAATTTAAGGCGCGCGTAACGACAAAACTGTTTGTATCGGTTGCTAAACGAATAATTATCCTAGCAAGAGATCGATAAACAGCGCACTACACGAGCCTCTCGCTCGGCAAATTGATCGACTACGTTTCTAGATTTTAACGAAATATTAGGTCGTCCCGAAAGTTTCTTTCCTTTTGTAAGGAAATCATAGACGCACTTTTTTCGTTTTATATTATTTTATCGAATCATGTACGATCCGTTTTCTTCTATTTCTATTGTTACGATCGTACACGATTCTACAAAAATAATGTAAAACAGAGAACGCGGTGCGTCCGCTATTTCCTTGCAAGACGAAAGAAACTTTTCGGACAACCTGATATGTACACTAGTATTTACGTGATTAGTAGACTGCGGATATTTATGCATTTATACACGGAATATATAGGATATACAAATACCTCTGTATGTGCAAAATATCCAAAGTAAATATCCAAAGAATATTCACTTCTTACTTGGGACATTGTTTCTTTCTGGTTTCGCTTACGTTCGGATAAAACCGCAGTCTAACGATCTACGTTTGAATCTTTCAGAAAACGAAAGAACGTTTTTATCCGTTAAAAACGCGAATCGTTGGACTTGGCACATTCGTACGTTACACCTTAATATTTATTTCTTCTATTTAGGGTATCGTCGCAACCTTGTTATTCGATACTTTATCGCCAATGATTCTCCTGTTATTTATCCAGACATATTAGATACACGAGTACGTATAAATCATACGCGAAAAGCAATAATTTGTTAAAAATAGGAAATATACACGATTCGGCGCGAATCTCAACGAACCCGGCCACCAGCCTTCGCAGTCTGTGTTTCGATGGTTAATTCTTCGCCGTCGCGTAAGAAAGGAAAAGAACAGAAAATACTTCTCTTTTTTAACTGCCTCGTTCTGCGAATACGATTGAAATGTTAAGCCTTGATGTTTATCTGTTGCCCGCATCCGTCAGGATTGGCCGAAATTCGCGCAGCAGCTCATGGAACTTGGTTGCACCTGGAGCACGCAAATAGAGGTGAAATAACGCCCTTGACAAACTATATGAACTCGATCCTTTTCTCACAACCCCTCGACACGACGAGCTTCCACTTTCTTCTCGCAACTTTCGCGTTCTACGTGCCGTCGTCTGCTCTCCTACTACGTTATCTCTCTTCTTTTTTTCTTTTTTTTTTCTTTTTTTTTCTTTCTTTTTGAGCAGCGAACGATCGATCGATCGATGTCTGCGTTATCACGATATTCAGCGACACTTTCTTCGCGACTTTCGTAGTACGACGCGCGAAACGCGGCCGTTAGCGCGATAATTGTCCGTCCCGGGGGCAAAGAAACGCGCCAGGCGGTACTACGATTTAATAAGAACCGATCGTTGGAGCGTTTACGTTCCTATACTTGCGCTTTATCTCTCGGCCCTGTCGTTGAACGCCGCCATAGCACCGGGTCCCGTGGTAAAATTTACAAAACGACGTCGTGATGGTTTACCGCGCGCTTTACGCCGGATATACAGAGGTTGTAAAAGATGAACGATAAGACGTACCGACGTGAGAATTCCTCGGTTCGACTCGCCTGGCGCACGACAAAGGTCCATTTGCTCGGCCCGCGTTACACAGCCCCCAATGTAGCGACGAAGTCGGCGCGTTATCAGGATGGTACAATATTATTATGTAAGTTTCGTATATTCGTTGTAACGTAAGTCGTTCTGATATGCAACAACGTAACGTTCGACAAGGGAGAAGAAATCGAACGCCAATTTCTGCGAACGAACGAAACGAGCCAAAAAGAAAAGAGAAATAGGAAACGAATAGATCGCGGCATTTTTTCGCGAGTGGTTTCGAACGTTCCCTTTACCTCCGAGGGAATATCCGCCGGAATTTTCATCGAGAGCGATTAAAAGCTGGTAAAGTCGTTACAACGAATACAGGCTAGAGGCGGAGAAACGATAACGACCAATTCCACTAAAGAACGAACGTATCCACGTGGCGAATAAAAGCGCTTACGATTTCGATCCGCCTTTTGTTTCTCCGTTTTTCTCTTGCGTTTTCTTGCTCCCGCGCCCTTCCTCCTCTTAGCCTGTCCTCGTCGTTCGGCCGCACCCTGTCCTCCTTCTTCGCTACCCTTCTTCTTCGCTTCGTCCTCGCATGGAATCATCATCGAGTCGATCGACCACGAGAAGAACGCAGTACAACGCCGATGTAATTAATACACGACGATCGAGCGGATCTAGCGTCCACGGACCGGCTCTTTTCCCTTTCTTCCATTCTCCCTTCCTTTCTTTCTCTCTCTCTTTCTCTCTCTCTCTCTCTCTCTTTCTTTCTCTTTGTCTTACTACCGATCCCTCTATGTTCGATTCATCGGAAGAACTTACATCGACGATATATATATATATATAATATATAATTAATTAATATAATATAATTATATATAATATATATATAATAATTATATTATTATATATATTATATTATATATATATATTATATATTATATTATATTATATTATATTATATTATATTATATTATATTATATTATAATTATATATATAATTATATTATATATAATATAATATAATTATATAATATATAATATATATAATATATATATATATATCGTAGCGTTACAGACATAGAGATTCACTCGTTTTTATTCTGTGTTTTTCGCTTCAGATGGACACGCCCGTGCCGACCAACATGATTGGAACGTATATGGGTTCGCCGAATCACACCACGAATTACACACAGGTGAGCGAGATCGTTCAAAATTTGTCAAAGGTCGCAAGTTTCACGGGTTCCTTCATCGGCCACGTTTACGTACGTTCGCACGACCACCTGGTCGTGTTCGAACCGCGTTAATCGATTTAGTAGAGTACCGGCGTGTCTCGGAGGTAAACGAACAGACGCCGCGAGAATCCGTTAAACTGTGATCGACGTGCACGATGTAGCGAGTGGATTTAATGGTAAAATAGTAGGATTTCGAATGCGCGACACGGTACAATTCGGTTTGGCATTGATTTGCAGAACGACACGATGAACGTCGGAGGCGAGTTGGGCAGCGCAGATGCCGGGTACTTCAGCACGAGTCCTCAAATACCGTATCAACCTAACACAACGACCACTACTAGCAACAACAGCACCACCACTCAGCAACTCACGCCGCAGACACCGAACACCCCAACGATCATCCTCACTGGTTTGTTCTTGTCAAATTTTTGCTTACGTCGAGAGATGCCTTTTCGCTCTGCAACGCGTATCGACGAAGATACAGGGACGAGATACGAACGAATTTGTACGAATCGGTTGTTCGACCGCATTCCAGTTATTGCCACTCTGTTCGAGTTATTCTCGATGTAATCGTATCTCTCTGTCTAAACAATTTCTCAAACGCGTCGACGAGGTATTAAGTTGTCCCGAGCGTTTCTTTCCGTTTGTAAGGAAATAACAGACGCGCAACTTCTTTTCGTTTTATATTATTTTACTCGATCACGCACGATCCATTTTGTTGTTCTATTTCTATTATTACGATCGTACGTGATTCGACAAAAATAATATAAAACAGACAACGCGACGCAATCCGTTATTTCCTTACAAAACGTAAGAGACCTAATAAAACCTAATAAAAGGACGCGTATAACGTATAACGATTGGCGAAAATTCCAGGCAATATACTCGACGGATACTTTGCTCCATAGTTACGCGCTAGTGAAACACGACGCGTCGCTCAAACTTAAAATCGATATACCAAGCGTTAAGATTAAGAGACAAGTAAATCGAGACTGTGAAGGACTTGAACGATTCTTCTTTCGCAGACTTCTCCGGGGCGGACGACCTTACGAATCCAGAATTCGTGAAAGACCTCGGGACGGCGATGATGAGCGACTTCGACCCAGATCTTTTTCCATCGGACGATGCCTTGAGGCAGGGTCTCGATCCCATCGATATGGATGGTCTACAAATGCTCACCGACCCGACCATGGTTATATCCGATCCCAGCGCCGAAGCCCATTTTAGGCGGGATCGACTTTAAGGCGAGACATTTTACTCATTTTCGATTATGCGCTGACTATATTACGTAGGAAATACGAATTCTTATCTGTCCTGGTGTCGCGATTTATTCTTGGGACACTTTGACAAATGGGACGAGTCTTGTTCGCGGCCGTCGACGCGCTTCCAACGGGAAATCGTCTTTCTACGAACACAGCAATCGCTACCACCGCCATATCTTCGTCGTCGACATCGGACAAAAAGAAAAGAAAAAGAAAAAAAAAAAGAAAAGAAAAAAGGAAAACCAGAACATCGTAGGTCGATTAAAAGTAATCGGTGGAAACACGATCGTCGAATTAATTATGCGATACGTTCTCCGTCGAGAATGCTGTAACATCGGAGACGAAAGCAGCGAGAATCTTTACGATCGACGTGTACGATCGTACGTCACGAGGGCGAACAATAATCGGCCAGAAAACGTGTTCGCGTTGGAATCGACCAAGCGACACTGATGTCCCGTTCGTGATAAACCGTTAATTGAGGATTAAGTAATACAAATCTTTATTAATCCTTTTTTTATTTTATACTACTTTGTACATTGTATCATGTATGATCTCTAAGAAGCACAAAACAAATGTCTACTGATTTATACATGCTTTTATCATATACGAATCCTAGTAAGGTAAAAAAGAAAGATACCACTGTTTAGGTGACAATTAACGTTTAGCGAAAATGATACAAGAAAAAAGAAAAATAAGCAAAAAAAAAAAGAAAAAAAAATACAGAATATGGGTTGGTTATACTCCTCATCGACGTACGGGGAGTACTTAACGGGGAAGAAGCTACAAAGCATGTGAAACGCATAAAGACATAGACACTGGAGAGAGGAGGGAGACACCCATCGGTGATATCTCGCCGAAAACGATCGAGCATTTGAACACTTTACTCTCTATCCTTTCCTTCGTTGCGCACTCGCGCTCGATTCAGCGTTCACCTACATTACGAATTTCCTTTCCTGAACCGGCAACCGATCGATTTCGTCGAATCGTTGGACGAAGACGGTTCGTTGGTTTCCACATTGTACGTTCAGATTGGACACGCTGCGTTCGAATTCGATTCTGTACTATTTTCGTCGTTCGCAGTGTGTCGCTTCACGCGGTAGAGAAAAGTAATTGCTACGAAACAAAACAAAACGAAACAAAAAAAAGAAAAGGAAAGAAATAAGAAAAAAAAAAGACGAAGAGAAGAGAAGAGAAGGGAAGAAAGAAAGAAACGAACAAAAGGTAGGAAGAAGGAAATAAAACCGCAGAGACGATAGTGTACCTTCGGCGGTCGTCAATTGTTTTTTGAAAGTAATACACTGTACTTTGTATACACGTTAAATATTTAATTGGACGCGCGCGGCCGCGCTTGTCGCGTTAGACTTATTCGACTAATATAATAATTGAGGGAATAAAAAAAAAAAAAAAAAAAAAGAAAATGAAAACGACGCTTATATCTGTATACAGTGTGTACGTAGTGATAATCGACCTTCTTTCGAGCGTCATTCGCTCTTTGATTATATAAGCGAGCAAGAAGAACGACCGAACGAAAACGAAAAGCGCGTCCACGCAGGGAAACTTAGGCTACGATACGTTCGAAAGTGTTAACAGGACTATCCGCAAACTATTCGAATCACTGAGATGTTTTGTACCTTAGAATTTTATTCAACCACGTTTAATTATATCGTATAATTATATATTATTGAACATTCGTCGTACGTGTTAAATAACGATAAAAATGTAAAAAAAAAAAAAGAAAAGAAAAGAAAAGAGACCGAAGAAGAAAACGAAAACGTTACAGCGACCGCTTTATAGCCGCTCAAGTACAAAAAAAAAGATGGGGCGCACGGTAGAGTTATCGGCTCTAGCGGAGGCCGCGTTCGCGCGTATCGAATCGATTCGTACGCTCGCGGCTCTACGACCATAATAGAAATCGGTCGAGTGTAATTCGTTTATTCGAGACAAACGGAGAGGTTGATCGGTCGAGACGCTCGCTCGAGCGCGAACGCGTGGCGCGTGATCGAAAGCCTGACACGTTTGTCGAAACTTTTTAATAGAGTTCTATTGAAATTGAATTTCGCAGAAAGTTACTCTCTAGCGCTTGTTGACAATTTTCCAGAGTTTACGGCCGGTTTTGTTTCCACGCAACGCTCCCGATCCACGCTGCGTCGCCGTTATTTCAGGTTCTGTACCGAGTATACTGCCTGTTATCGTGCCTAAGCGCAACCATCCGATCGTTTCCGAGTTAACGAGAAACACGCGAAACTGGCGACAGGCTTGCGCATCGATCGGACGCGATATTTACGTGAAAATGACGAATCATCGAATGAACGATCGCGGTCGATTTCCAGCGACGTATAGTTATTAACGCGGATATCCTTAGTCTCGATATCGTCGATTAACCTTCGTCGTTGAATCCTGCGGTTCCTCGATAAATAACACGACGTTTATCTGCATCCGTTCGCGCGACTCGTGTATTAAGCGTAACAACATCGGAATACGTCGTGGAACAACGCGATCATTAGGGTCTTTGACGGATGAAACTTGCGCTTCGCGAGCGAATTCCTTAACAACGTAGAAACGAACGCAGATACGCCTGAATACTTTTCGTAGCATCTTTCTAATTAGTCAGATTTTTCTCTTCGTTTGAAACTTAAATCGAATACGAGGAACAAATTTTTCTACTATTCTCAGCTACTTTTTTATAAACGGCTTTACCCGTTCGAAACGTATTCGGATAATATAGTAAAAATCGCGAAACGTAATAAAATTACATTCCGATCGCCGTATTGAAAGCTCGATTGGCATATACGGGCTGACCCTTGAAAACTATGATTGTAAAAGAACGCGTGAAACGACTGGAATCGCTGAAATTCCAGCGCGGTACATAGTTTAGAAATCGATAACGTTCAAACACGGCGAATACGGTTTTCGTTATTGTCGCGTTCGATATCGAGCGAATACGTTCGAACGCCGTAATTCGATATTACGTTCGGTACTGAGTCAGCGTTCGCGATGGTTAGAAATAAGGTTGCTCGTTGCATTACTACGAAACGACAATGTTAAAAGAATAATAATTTCACCCTTTTAGTCATAGTTTTTTAGGGTTGCGATTAAACGACGAGAATTTGTAGCCTTGAAAATTTTGATAAAATTTTATCGAACGTTAACGAAAAGTCGGATTCGTAGATTGAAACCGTGTAGCGATTAAAAATTAGCCTTGTAAATCTATACGCAAGAGTTTCGCGCTTAGCAACGATTTTTGCTAATACATCGTGAGGAAAAGTTGAAGGGCGGTGAAGGAGATCAGCTTACGCGAGTCGTAAGGGAAATGTTGCGTATTTAAAGCCTGTTGAAATTTTTAACCCGATCCAGCCGAACGATCGACGAAGATTGAAAGAAAGGGAGCAACTTGCTTCCCTTCGATTCGTTCGCTTTCCCCGCGAGAAAGTCTCGTTGCCGCGAGATGGTGCCAAAGCGCGTAGATATTTGTCGCCCCATTTATAGATTGTAAGATCGTTCCAATCGATTCGCGGGAACGTACAACGTGAACGAGCAACGTAACGATCCCCGACGATCGTCCGAACAACTGTACAAACCATCTTAGATTCGAGTCAACCACGTCAATTTTCGTGCCGCCTAGATCGATCGAACGATCTACGGACGCGCGCGCCCCTTTACCACCGTACGCGACTTTTCGCTTTTTCCAAGTCGCGGTACCCGAAGCGAGCGATCGCGTTACACTGTCGTATCGGCGAATCGAATTTACAACGTGATCGCGGTAAATAGCTCGTTATCGGTAAAACCAAGGTCCGCGATACCGAAAGATCGAGGGATGTGCGCCGGACGTAAGAAAGAAAGAAAGCGAACGCAACGTTTGGATAGGTCTGCGATTTGTCGAATTCTTGCGGCGAAGCGTGTCGAGTCCTGGCGGACGTCGTACCGTACTTCGAGAAATCAACGAATTCAAAATCTCCTCGGTGCCGGGAAATTCGCGAATGATCGGCGACCCGGCTCGCGCTGAATCTTGTTTCGTTGAGAATTTCCATAGTCTATGATACTAGATAGCTAGACAAATACAGCGATCGAACGAGAATTTCCGGTCTCGAGGAGGAGTTGACGAAGAATCGAGGAATCAAAGCTCGACGACGCACGCGAGCGATTATTTTTCTTCGGATCCATATACGATATTCGACAGAGACCTGCGTGATATTCCAGGGCATTCTCCCTTTTTCCCTCCTTTGCTTTGATCCTCTTCTCCTCCGCTTTCTTCTCTCGACGTACGTACGCGTGCGAATTAAAAGAAGAAAAAGAACAGAAAAGAAAAGAAAGAAAGAAACGCGTAAAACGAACCACGATCGCACTCCTTGCTCTCTTTCTCCTTTTCCGACTGTTACTCTTCCGCCCACACGCCACACACACAAACACACACACACAGAGCCCGTCCCCGCCCTCCTCCCCTCTCTCTCATAGACATACGTATACACGCACGCTGTTTCTGCGCTAAGAGAAAGAGAACGTTTAAAAGGATGTAACGCGTCGATTTATCGTTGTAAGAAACGGAGACTTGGTCTCCGCGTGACGAGCGCGCCGAAACCGAAACGAGGAGACGTTTAGGTCGCGACCCGTGCGTTCAAAAGGTTGACAGGACGATGAGAAACGACAGGAGAGATATGCACACAGTGGATGTAGGGAAACGTCTTGAACTCTGATCGATCGTCGCATCGAACGCGCGCACGCGATGATTTTAGGAAAGAGAAACGCAAGGAAGGAAACATTGTAATATTTGTATATAGCCATGTTATCGTGGTAAAGAAAATTACCTACATTATTATAAATATTACGCATATATACATACATATGTACGTGTACGTATATGTTTATATGTATATGTATATGTATTATATAATATATATGTGTGTATATATATAATATATAATATATATATATAATGCATATTTAAGTCTGTAATGCCGTTACGTTGTTGTACCATAATTATTGTGAACACCATTTCTCAGACATCGATTTTTTTAAATAAAAAGAAAGTCTCTATATCGACATGCACTAAGTACCAAGCAGAGCATCCGTCGGAGCAAAAACATCCACCGCACAGAACGATCCGGTTTCTCATCTTAAAACACGATTTAGCCACGGCTTTTTCGCCTCGTCTCGTATTCAGAACCGCGTCGCCTTCGTACGCTCGCGTACTCTGACGCTTTCACGCTCGGATTTTCACCATTTGCGCTCGTTTTAGTCCTTGCTCGACTCGCGCGCGTGCCGCGAAATTGTCACGCGTACAACGCCGACCTTCCAACACGCTTGAAACGAGAAGAAGAAGAAACGTCAATTTCCCTGCCTCGAAGTTCATCGATCGTATCGCATTCGGCGATCAACGCGAACTTTTAACCACGATGTTTAGAAAGTGCGCAACGAAACAGAATCGAGGAAGGACTGGATGACGGCGCGGCGGTTTTTCCAACGATCGGTGCCTGAAACGTTTCACCAACGAGCCTTTTCTTTCTCGTCGGACTGATCTGTTCGTCTTTGATCTGTCTAATTAACTATCGGCAGCGCGCTGTACACGCTCTCGCACGACCAATTCACGAAGTCGGTCCGCGACCAGAGACGCGACGAAGGAGCCTTCAGCGGGATGCGCGCTCGGTATCGCGTTTAAACTCGCGCGAACGAGTCGCTTTTGGCGATAGAAAGTTGACACGCTCTCTATGCGATGCTCCATCCAACCCTTTAACGGTGTATCTCGAGAGAGAGATTCAGGCAAATCGTCAAATATAGCTCTGCGAGTCGTAGATATCAGACCGCTAAAAAGGCCAATGTTGCGCCAACGTAACGTTTTATCGAGAATTTTTTATTCAATTATTCGCGTCGTTGAATTCTGTCCTTTAACGCGACGATTATGGAAGGGAATCTCGTGGATTTATTTAGTATTTCTTTTTATCGTTGTCTCTTCTTTCGCTTAGATCTCGAGTTAGTCGTAAGAAACTTCTGCCTTAAACCGTGGACCATTTTTTACATTTCTGGTTTACTTGGCGGGCCCCTTTGACACACTCGTTGCTTTAATATACCTCGATAGAACAATATGTAAACCGTCTTGTATGTTTCTCTCGAGTAGCAGTAACGAGTTTGGCGATAGAACAGACGAGGCTTTACAGATAAGTTTCGTAAATGGCAGATCTTCTGGTCGACCAAATTTACATAACGCGATAAAATTGTAAAAGCGAAGCCTACGGCCTGTGATCTGTAACTGGTTCGTCTAGCGATATTATTAACTGGCAAATTATTACGCAAAATGGTGTGCAGAAATGCGAAGAAGGAGGTTTGAAGATAAATTTCCTCCGAGTTTGTCGTTTTATTACACCGTCAAAGGGTTAATAGAATTTTTATCTCAACTCCTTTCTGCAAAGCCTATTTTCCAACAGTTCACAGAGCCTACGATAGCGATTTCTCTCCGAAGTACGAGGCCAAAATATGAAGAAAGCATTCGCGTGAATTTAATCGCGATCGATCGAGCGAACGCGGCCAAGAACGCGGAACGAGCGAATCCAGATCGAACTTCTCGCGAGTGAGAAACGTTTGTAGCGAAGTTTCGATCTCGATGACGCTTTTCCAGTACGAGTTGGTAGCCGCAAGAGAACCTTGCGCATCCTAAAAAAAAAAAAAAACGACGGACGTCGGCGCGATGCACGTTCGAAACGAAACGAAACGAAAAGAAAAGAAACCAAAAAAAAAAGAAAAAGGAAAAAGGAAGGGAAAAAAGAACGAAACGCATCGAAAGATTTCTCACACGACACCGTGGTCCTTCTGCCCGTCGATGTGTAAATAATTGTTTCATATTGTTGTAAAGTAGAACGGTGATAAGGAGAGATGGATGGTACAAGTAGGAGACGTCGGTACTCGCTTACCGAAAGTGTTAAAAGTTAAAGTCTCCCCCGTAATGTAAGCGCACAAAAAGAGGGTTAACGATCTATGTGTCTTCTTCGTGTTTAATCGTATCTTTGTTATTAAATCTTGAACGTCTTACGAATGTTTATCTGTGTATTTGCCTAGGCACCTGTCTTTCTTTCTCTCTTTTCCTTTAGTGCCGCCATCGAGCCACGTGGATCGTCCAGGTAATTTAAACACACACACACGCACACACACACACACATATATATATCTTTTTCTCAATAAAATTCCGATATACGAATTTAAATTTTTATTGCTACATCTCGTGTACGACGCGCGTCGCTTGACTCAAAGTGTTCTTCCTTATTATTTAACGGAGTTGCGAACGAAAGTCTGAACAGCATCGACTCGTTCCACTTAATTCGTCGGTCGAGGGTTAAATAATCGAAACTGTGCGCGAAACGGACGCCGCGCGATGCGGCTTTCGTGTTAAAAAACGATATGACACGGTACGAGAAGAACATTGGAAACTCGTTGTATCCCAAGGTACTCGAAACAGCAAACTGTATCAACGATCGATTATACCGCGCCGACCGTCAAAACCAATGTTTCTCTAACAACGATCGATACTCGGTCTTCTCGCAAAATTTCTCTGTTCTTGACGAGTCTTAAACGGACTTACGTATAGCCTATAAACGAACCTCTACAGCTAATTAATGTACCTATCGTTTGCTAATATCGTTTTCCGTCGAATATCTTTGGATCAACACGAACGAAGTTTCCTTTTTTAACGTAGCGCTAGGTCTTCGAAGTTGGCGGTCCGAGGACTCGTTTGATCCTTTTGAATCTAGCCAACGCCACCCCTGGATCTCCGTTCAAGCCGCCAAAAGCTTCCCCGTATTCTGTCGCCAGTGGCCCCATCTCTTCGTTACTGCCCGTTAGCGACGCCACGGAATCGAATCTTTTCTCTAACAAAGAATCCTGTTCCGCTGCTGCCTTCTCGTCCTCCGTCACCTTCGACGCGCTCCGCTACCGAAGGAACCGTTCGTTTAACGACGCTCGTAGAAATTAACCTGTTAACCGGGAAGACGAGTTAACTCGCCGTTCGAGTAATTTCGTTATTTAAGGATGCATATTTTTCATTTATATCGCGTTTGTATAGTAGCACAAGAACGTTCGTTCCCTGTACAAATTTTCCTTTTCGCGGAGACCGAGGCTCGTGCCTACCGTCAATTTTTAGTTTCGCGATTTCACAGCAGTTTAAAGGACAACCCGGTCAACAAGTTAACGAGCCGCGTATTACCAGATTAATTCGCTTCTTTCACCTTTCCATCGACAAGTGCTTCTCGCAAGTTCGAGTCCAACGAGTAATCAACCGGCAGGCTTCCCTCCAGCTTCACGTTACGCTGTTCCGGGATCAACATAGAATTTTTCGATCTTCTTTTCCTCTTCTTCTTGCGATCGGTTCTCGTCAAGAACGCCTGTCGCGCGTGTTTCTTCGCTATCGTTTCCGACTGCGTTACCGATCGCTTCTTCACCGTTCTCGGGCCAGATTTTTTATTCGAACCCGAGTCACCAGCGTCTCGCGTCTTTTCCCGACCGCTATCGTGCCTCTTTCTCCTCTTCGTCGATCGCTTCTCGGCGTTGTCGCGAAGCCGAGACTCGCCGGAACTTCTATCCGCGACGGATCTCTTAGGCGCGTCGTCTCCAGTCAGCGCAGCCTCCACAGCCTGTTCTTCCTCGTCTTCCTCCGACTCGCGCAACTCGTCGAATTTCGCGTTGTTCTCCTCGATCTCCTTAAGACGCTGGTTCTCCTCGATCTCTCGTTTGATCTGCTCCTTGATCGAATCGATCTTTCGCTGGATCTGCTCCTCCACCCGTTTCTGATAGTCTTCGTCCAGCCGTTCCGCAGTCTCGGCCTCGCTCCTCGAACTCGTTAATTTCTCAGAGTCTTCCGCGGCCGATGTTTCCGCCGCGTTCGCCGGAATTTCCACTTTCGCCGCGTCTGCGCCTCTGGCTACGTCGGCAATCTTCGATTCCTCGGCTTTGGGGCTTTCTTTAACGCCAGAAGCATCGCCGACCAAGTCGTTGGCCGCCTTGTCACTACCGGACAAGTTAATCTCCCGCGTTCTCGCGTCTCCCGTAGCCTCTTCGCTTCCACCAGCCAGGATTTTCGCAGTCTCGCCACTTTCGATCGTTGGCTTTTGATCGTTCGACGTGGATGCCTGCTTCGAACTATCCGTCTCCCGATCGCAATTGACTTTCGACGCTCCGTTCTCGTTCTTGTCGACGACGTTTCTTTTCGACTGATCGTTGGAATCCTTGCCGGCTTTAGCCACTCGAGCCTCGGCTACCTTGCTATCCTTGTCAGTGGCGTCGTCTCGTTTTAAAGACGTCTCCGCGGTTCTTCGATCGCTGGACAGGTCACTGGACACCGCAGGATCGTCCGCTTTCCCAACAACCTCGGCGTTGTTGTCCGTTTCTTTAGAATTTTCCTGGTCCCTCTTCACTCGAACGTCACCGCGAAGCTTCCTTTTATCAGCCTCTTCGTCCAACGCGTTATCCTCCAAGGCCGCGGTGTCTTCCGCGGCTGCAACAGCGTCGTCGTCCATCTCTTCGTAGTCCTCGGAGCCGGAAATTCCTCTCTTCACCACGTCTTTCGACTCGAAGTCGTCGTACAAGTTGGATCTTTCCTCTTGGTCGATGAATCTCGCGGAATCTTCGCTCACACGATCGTTGGCCTTGTACCTGAAGATTTCGCGCACAGTTAATCGGATGGTAACACGCTCTGTGTATCGCGCAATAATATCGCGCGTGTTTATCCTACTGGCTCGAGCAACAAGTTCGTTCTCGTTCGTCCGCGAGGAAAACTCTGATTTCTACAAATTGGCAAGCGACGCCGGTTCTCCGCCAAGGTTCTACTTTCTAAATTATATCGTCGAAGACGCGAGTTTCGCGCTCTACTACCTGGTCTCTTTAGTTTTCGAGCCAGCCGCAGAATCATCCTCAGCTTCGTCCGCGTACTCGGATTTTTCCTGATCGTAATCTTTGTCCGG
Source organism: Bombus superbus (assembly GCA_014737385.1). Classification (NCBI taxonomy): domain Eukaryota; kingdom Metazoa; phylum Arthropoda; class Insecta; order Hymenoptera; family Apidae; genus Bombus; species Bombus superbus. The sequence continues at coordinate 2,949,547 of JACXIK010000038.1, read as the reverse complement.
AAGCTTGACGAGATCCCTGGAAGAGCGACCGATTCTCGAAGTGCTTTGACCAGCTCCGTTGGAAATCGAACGTTTCTCGTCCTTCGCGGCTTCGTGCAAACTCCGCCTCGTGTCGCTCTTCTTAACGGCGCTATCGCGTTTCACCCGTGCACGCTTTTCAGCGTCTTCGATCTGCACAGCTCTGCCGGCGGTGTCTTTGGCGTCGGTGTTTTTGGAATTAATTAGATCGTTCCTTTGTTCACCGGGTGACCGAAAAATTCGCTCGATCGATGGGTCCAACTTGCTGTTTTGGTTCTCGATTACGTAACCATTGGCTTCCGCGTTACTGACAACAGAAGAGCAGAGGCAACGACAGGATGACTAATGTGGATTGGATATAAAGATCGAATTTATGGACGATGGTAGAATTACGTTTGTATAGAAACCTGTCGAGTCGTTACAAGCGTTCCGCTTAACTGCAGTTTATAGGTAAATAAATAATTGTGTCATGTATCCTGATTATTTATATTTAATTGTCATATAATTTACTACGTTACACGTGTGTATATATATATATATATTATATATATTTATTTTATATTTTATATTTATATATATTATATATATTATATATATATATTATATATGTATAAGGAAATCGATGGCTGTATAATAAAATATTAGTGGCTGAAGCTGTAAAAGCTTGTGTCCATCTGCCAGAAATTAATTCTTCGACAGACTCTGCCTCCTCGCATAGTTAATGTAAAACTTTCATACGAAACTATCTAGCGAGCCTCGGCGAGCTTAATTTACGCGATGAAACCTCTCGCGGTACGATTCCGTATTTATTTGGAGCAGCGTGTCCGAAACTCGCGTTCAGAGAAGCGGACTCGGTCGGTAAAAGTCGTTCCTTTCATCCAACGATAACTAAAAGTTTCCTCGAAACAGATAGCGCGGTCCGTACGAACGAGATTCTACTGTACAAAATCGGAGAAACAGCAACGGATAATAAATTACGGATAGGCGAGGAAGGAGCGCCTAAGGTATATACTTGGGTACCTGGACGTGTCTTTGAAAAAGTCTGGATAGCAGTAAGAAACGAACGATTGGAGAATTATCGACAGGACGAGGACGCAGGCACAGTTTAGCTGGAATCGTTCGAACATTGCGTGGCAAATGGAGCATCGTAGTGTAGATTTCTACGAACGACCGGACGTGCGAGCTACTTTCATATTTTGATTTGCTGATTTTAAAGAAATGTATCGGACGACGTTGCTGCTGCGTGAATGTGGAGCAGCGTTCGATCGAGTTCGATCGAGAGGCTGCTTTTGTTACGTTCCACGCCACGTAGTCATGGCAATGAATCACGTAATGATCGGTGAATCCTCGTTTTACACGGTAAGTATCTTCGCGTTCGATTAGAAAGCGTCGCCGAATTACTATTTGATTCAGGCGTCGATCGGAAATCTTATCGTTTAGTTATCATTTACCAAATGTCCCGTTGGACAAGTCGTGTAATAAAATAAATAAATAAATGAAATAAAAAAAGATTTAGTTATCGTCGTAGAATTGTTATAACCGTTATCGTTTCAGGAGAAACTCGAAACTCGACTTTCTAATTATTGGAAGGGAAACGACATCGATGAGTTCGCATCGATGTACGTGATATATAGCGTGCGGAGGTTGGATTTGCGAGAAAGTAAATTACGATACACAAAATAATTTCTTTATTACGAATCAGACACGATGACACGTTGTACGTACTTACACGCAAACCATATTCGAACGACGTTTTCCACTTCTATTCGACTTGTCCGCCTTCTTACAATCGTTAAAAACTCATTGCGCGAGGTCGTGATAATAATTTCGGATACAGGTATCTTATAAGAAACGTAGCTTCCTAGTTTCGTTGATAATGCCGATAAGTTCGATCGCGCGTATTTACAACGTTTTCGCGCGACCCTGGTGTCATCGTGATCCTGGTTGTTTCTGCAAGTGTTACGATAGAATTGTTCCACTCGATCATACGTAAATCTAGTATACATACTCGAGTTGTTCATCCTTCGCTGTAGGATTAGTAAGGAAAAAAAGTGAACGCATAAAATATAACTCGAACGTGTAATCATCTACTTAAATCGGGTTAACGAAACGCGTTAGCGATACGTGTGGCAAAACGAAGAGCGCACGGGGAAAACGTGACAAGTTTATTTTTGCCGAGTTCTTAGTCTCGATGTCAGTCGGCGGCTAAGAAGGGGCACGATTTATCAGGTTCGAAGATATACATACGCGAGGCTTCTAGATATCTCAACGCCGCTTATCGTGATTCTTTCCCCGTGGTCTTCGAGTAAAAGAAAAGAAACCGTAGCCGAGAAGTCCACGGAGCTCTCGTTGTTCACGTTTCTCGCGAACAGCTCTTGGTCTGGTGAAAAGAAAATCTTGTTTCGTGACTCGAGTGCAGTTACGTGTAACCATACACCTACGCGTATAATAATCTACGACCTACCAGACGACCATCTATTATAATTTAATCGTTGTCGAAAGGGCTGAATGCAACGATCGTATGATACGCAATTGAAAGAAAAGCCAACGAACGGCCGAAGCGATTCTCGAGGAGGGGAAATGCAAGGTCAAAGAAGTAATTGCGAAACATTTTTATTCGATCGAGAACACGTAACACCTCGTGTAAACGGATCAAAGTAAAAAGGCGAAAGAATAAAAGTAAAAAAGAAAAAAAAACAGGAAAGAAAAAACGAATAATAGAATAATTTGTTCCACGATGGGAACAAGCATCGTTGCGTCGAACGGACCGATGAAACCGGAAAACGCTCGACTTGTTCGCCAAGCCCTGCCGGAAGTGTCAACGTCGCAACGTACACGACTCGCCTATTCGAACGATACTCAGGGTTAATTTAAATCGCTGGCTTGTTAGGGGAAACACAGAGGACAGGGGATGATACGGTTATCCGGTCGACTGTGGATGTTTATACAGTAATTCGTATTTTCATACTTTCGAGCACGGGTAAAGTAATGGAAAGTAAGACTTCTGTTTCGTTCGTTAAATACGAAGATCACGGGGCTAAAGTACGACAAAGATTCTTATCGTACGCTTTCGTATGTTTTTATCGATGAAATATATCTTTTTAGAACGAAGAATCTCGTCTGAATGTGAAATAGTTAAAGAAAGGCATAATTTGATACGTAGATTCGCGAAAGCATCCCGACGATAGTCGATGGATGTTTCGCAAGGAACGAATGTCAGCTAATTTAATCGAATTTCAGGAAAATGACAGTGACGCGTGTTTAGCCACCGAAATCATGCGCGAAGGATACTTTTGATACGAATTTGCTTTATTATTAAAAAAAAAAAAAAAAAAAATACCGATCGTATTTTTCAACTGTGACGGATATGCCAGATGCTACTGCGCGTTATACGCAGTTTCCTACTATTGAATTTTCCACAAATGCATAAGCATCCGCAGTCTATTAATCAGCAAGGCGAAAGAAACGGTTAAATATGAAAACGAAGCTGGTCGAGAAAGAACGCTACGTGCGACTTGAAACGTCGCATCTATTCTAAATATCGGTCGAACCCAATGTTTCGATCAGATTCGTCCGTATCACGGATTTAAGCTCTAGTTATTGCTTTGTAATACACGTGGCTTAAGGTGAAAATAAATCTTAACACGATTTTTCATCTGCGTGTCATCTCGCATCCGCATCTCGCAGTCCATGTAACGTTAGTCGTTTCTTTGATCGATGATCATTTTTATATCGACGAAGATCTTTTTTTAACATCGCGCTCGCCTTGTCCTTTTCAAAGGATACAACTATATTGACATGGTACGGTTATATGCATATGTGTGTGTGTGTGTGTGTGTATATATATATATTTTATGTATATATATGTTTACGCGCATAAAAGCGTACTTTTACAAGTAATTCGCACAGTTCCATATGTCGGTATCGATCCTCTGTTGCAACGATCAGGCCGATTGCAGAGCGACGAAAGGGATATCTAGAGATTCTCGGCGAAATAAATATCGAACGACGCGAGTTCATCACAGCCCGCAATTTAGCTTAGACCTAACTCCATTCGAGATAATTCGTACAACGAACTTTCGCTTAGATCTAACTCCGTTCGAGGCATTATAACGAACCTCCGATGTTTGGAGTCTGCGCTACCGATCAAAGATTTGGAATCACGTACTTTTCTTAGTCGCATCTGCGTGCAAGTTTTCGTTAACGTTCGGGTTACTTTGAAATTCACGCTATACGCGTTAATAGCAATTTCCGTTACTTGGATAAATTTTCAGCGAAAGTAGTTTTTAAAGCGGTAGAAAATTCTCAGCTGAGATTTCGTTTTGAGTCTCGGATTCTACCGGTTTCGATATCGATTCGAAATTAATACCGTAAATATCCATAACAAATTGCTTTCGCCTCGATAAATCTTTAACGAGAGAACTTTCCCCACGCGACGATCGAAGATTCTCGGTTAACTTTCTTTCAGATCCTTGAATTACAACGATTCCAAATTTCCGACCAGTATCGTACGCTTCAGCCAGAAGAGGATACTAAATATTCTGAAAAACCTCGCGAAAAGAAACAAACGATATCTCGAGACCCCTCCACTGTTACAGTTCCTTCTACGATATAATCTCCGTGACAGAAAAGGAAACTTATTTTAATTAGAGATGACGGGCATATAGAACTTGTGCTTCTGCGTGTCTCTGGTGTGCTTGAAAGGCGTCTGTTTGGCCTCGATAAGCGACGCAGGACAGGGTCCTTTGTGTCTGGGCGTGTACTCCTTCTTGTACATGCTCGAAGTGACCATGCTTCCATCTCCTAAATTGATGTGCGATACGTTCGCCTGTCTCTGTACTCTTTCCACCTTCTGGCTGGTGAAATTTCCATAATTCTTCGCCTCGCTGTGCGAATAGAACTTGCCACCGACTGTTAGATTGTCCTGCCGAACGATTCTCTGTGGACGTTCGTAGGTCGACGACGCCCAAGGGTTTCCTTCTTTAGTGCTGCGATGCAAAGAGGTCAAACTACGTCGATCGCTGCTCTGACTCGAATTGCTAATGTACTGGCCGCTCTCTGCCAGATTCGAGATACTCTTCTTTTGATCAGCAGCCGTAGAAGAGATGGTGTGAAGAGCCTCCGTGGAGGAAGTGGCTCTGCGTCTGTGAAGGACCGAGTTAGTGACGTCCGCGGACGACGAAGAGATCACGTTCTTCCTGTGGTGACTGGTCTTCGTCACAGCACCGTCCATTTGCAATTTCTCCATAGATTGGCCGCTGATGGCTTGTCTGAACTCGGCGCTGCTCGTCTGATTGGAATTATAGCGAGCTTGACTGGAAACCGTGTGCTGTTCATGTTGCTGCTTCTGTCTGGTTGCGGTCTGTCGAGACTCGATGTGTTGAGTGTTAACGTAGTCCCTCTTGCTTGTCTCTTGCTGATGTTTCTCGATTTGCTGCCTGTGCTGATCGCTGTATCTTCCGTCCACCACGACACCCTGATGGCTTTGCATATCCGCGAGAGACCTGTCGTCGATCACTCGTCGCGTTTGAGTCACGTTCTGCGATCTCAAGTGTCTTTCGCTCGACTGTGCTCTTTGATGGTGTTCGCTCGTGTATTGCTGATTGCCTGAAACGGGCGACAGAGACTTTCTAGAGTCTGGCTGAGGACCGTCGGGTTGTATGGCACGATGCTCCGTTATCACACGCTGCGATTGGTGCTGAACGTTGTGAGCCGATGAGATTCTTTCTCCACTCGTTCTCTTCGTAGTCGTAACGGTCGTCCCATTTTCCACGGTCTTCGATTCGGTCGAAACGCTTCTTCTGCTGTCTGTTTCCATGCTGCTCATCTTCGCGGCAACTTCCTTGGCAGTGCGTTTGGTGAAAGTGTTGTAGTTTCTCTGAGTAGTCGTAGTCATCGTAGAAGTGTCGTCCCCTAAGGTGATCGAAGACTCCATGTGATGACCTCTGCGACTTACAGCTCTACCAGGCGGCGAAACTTCCTTTTTAGCCGGCGTAAACGTGTCTCTGGAAGTCGTCTTCGTTTCCATGGCACCTGTGCTGATCTTCAAGTTATCCTCGTGACGTTTAATCTCCGCGCGTTCTCCGCGAACCACCGTATACGTGGATCTCTGGGAAGTGGAGTCTTGGAATTCGCCCATCATCTTCAGATTATCCTCTCGACGAATTACCTCCGCTCTTTCTCCTCTCTTCGGTGTGAAATCGTCGCGAGGTCTTCCGACAAAGTCTCCTTCTGGCCTTAAATTGTCCAGATGACGAATTGGGGATCGACGTTCTACCGGGCCAACCTTCTCCGGTGTTCTACGCTCGAAATCGCCTTCTGGTCTCAGGTTATCGGGATGTTTAATAGGCGAACGCCTTTCACCTGGTCCCAGAGGAGACTTTTCAGGCCTTTCAAAGTCCCCTTCCGGTCGAAGATTATCAGGATGCTTCTTAACAGGCGTACGTTCGCCGATTACGTACGTGTAATCGTCTTTTCTGCGTACATCGATAAATTCGCCTTCCATCTTGAGGTTATCCTCGTGCTTTCTAACATTCACCCTCTCGACCTTCGTAATCTTCTTATAATCGTCCCTGGATCTACGAACGTCTATCTCTCCCTCCATTCTCAGATGATCCTCGTGTCGACGAACTTCCACACGTTCTCCGTTCACGTGTCTATAGTCATCTCTAGAGGACGGACCGACCTCCATTTCGCCTTCTGGCCTCAAATTATCTTGCGGCTTTCTAACTGGCGCTCGTTCGCCTCTCTTAGGCGTGAAATCGTCTTTAGGCACCATGTAGAAGTCCCCTTCGGGATGAAGATTGTCCTCGTGGCGAATCGGAGTGCGTCTCTCGGCTGGACCGAACTTCTGAGGCGTTCGTTTGGCAAAATCACCTTCGGGATGCAAATTGTCCTTCGGTCTCTTCGCGTCAGCTCGTTCCCCTTTAGACGGCGTGTCTTGTCTTGGCCTTCCGATAAAATCTCCTTCCGGGTGTAAATTATCAGGATGTCTTATCGGTGTTCTTCTCTCTGCAGGACCGACAGGCGCCTTCTCGGGTCTGTCGAATTCTCCTTCGGGTCTAAGATTATCTTTTGGTTTCTTAATCGGAGCCCTTTCTCCTTTGGTTGGCGTAGGAGCTTTAGGACGTTGAGCGAACTGGCCTTCGGGTTTCAAATTATCAGGATGCTTAATAGGCGCTCTTCTCTCGGCTGGACCAATCGGACACGTGTCGGGTCTCTCGAATTCTCCTTCGGGCCTCAAATTATCTTCGTGTCTGATAATCTCACTGCGTTCACCACGTGTCACTCTGTAGTCGTCTCGTCTTCGAATATCCACGAACTCACCCTCCATCTTCAGGTTATCCTCTCGACGAACTACATCAACCCTTTCCACCTTGGTGATCGTCTTATAATCGTCTCTTGACCGACGTACATCGATGTCACCCTCCATTTTCAAATTATCTCTGCGAACGACTATCTCTGTTCTCTCGCCCTTTGTCGGCTTATAATCGTCCTTAGGCTTGCCAATGAATTCACCCTCCGGTTTCAAGTTGTCCTTTGGCTTCTTCTGAACCGGCCTATCAACCCGCTTTGGAGTAAAGTCGTCTTTAGGTCTTCCCACGAATTCTCCTTCGGGATGAAGATTGTCCTCGTGACGTATAGGCGTTCTCTTCTCGGCTGGACCAACAGGCGACTTCTGCGGTCTCTGGAATTCCCCTTCCGGTCTTAGATTATCCTTCGGCCTGGTAATATCCGCACGTTCGCCCTTCAGTGGCGTTTCCTCCTTGGGACGACCAACGAATTCTCCCTCTGTTTTTAAATTATCCGGATGTTTAATTGGACTTCGCCTTTCAGCAGGGCCCATCGGCTTCTTCTCTGGCCTGTCAAAGGTACCTTCCGGTTTCAAATTGTCCTTTGGCTTCTTCACATCTGCTCTTTCGCCTTTCTTCGGTGCCTGTTCTTTTGGACGTCCGATAAATTCACCTTCAGGTTTCAAATTGTCATCGTGTTTTATAGGTGAACGTCTTTCCGCTGGGCCAACAGGCTTCTTTTCAGGTCTTTCGAATTCTCCCTCGGGTTTCAGGTTGTCCTCTGGTTTCTTGATCTCTGGTCTCTCTGCTTTTTTAGGCGAGTAATCATCTTTTGGTCGACCCTCGAACGGACCTTCCGGCTTCAGATTATCCGGATGTTTCACGATATCTACACGCTCTCCTTTCACTACCTTGAAATCGTCCCTCGTCCTGATATCAGTGAACTCGCCCTCCATATGCAAATTATCCTGATATTTAGTGACCTCGGTTCTTTCACGAACTAAGAAGTCCGTATATTCGTCCCTGGATCTGTAGGTCTCTATATTTCCTTCCATTCGCAAGTTGTCCGTACGTTTGACGATATCTACTCGTTCACCACGAACGCCAACAAAATCGTCTTTAGGACGACCTTCGAATGGTCCCTCGGGTTTAAGATTATCCTCGGGCCTTTTGACATCGGCGCGTTCTCCTCTAGTCGGTTTGTAATCGTCCTTCGGTCTACCAACGAATTCTCCTTCAGGTTTCAAATTATCGGGATGTTTAATCGGAGATCTTCTCTCAGCGGGTTTCACCGGGGATTTTTCTGGTTTCTCAAATTCGCCTTCGGGACGTAGGTTATCCTGTGGTCTCTTAATGTCCGCGCGTTCTCCGCGTTTAGGAGCTTCTTCTTTTGGTTTTCCGATAAAGTCGCCTTCAGGTTTCAAGTTATCAGGATGTTTAATAGGAGTGCGTTTCTCGGCTGGCCCCAAGGGTTGTTTCTCAGGTCTTTCGAAAGTACCTTCCGGTTTCAGATTGTCTTCTGGTCTCTTAACATCGGCTCTCTCTCCCTTAGTCGGTGACTCTTCCTTTGGTCGCCCAATAAACTCTCCTTCAGGTTTCAAGTTGTCTCGAGGTCTCTTCGCAATTGGTCTCTCGGCAGGTGTGAATTTTTCAGGTTGCGGCCTCTCGAAATCACCTTCAGGGCGCAAATTATCCTCGTGTTTGATCGGTGTTCTCCTCTCAGCCGGGCCAACAGGCTTCCTCTCTGGAACTTCGAATTCTCCTTCAGGATATAAATTGTCCTTCGGTTTCTTTATGTCCGCTCTTTCCCCCTTTCGCGGCGCCTCTTCTTTGGGCCGACCAACGAAGTCCCCTTCTGGTTTTAGATTGTCCGTTGGTTTCTTGGCAATTGGCCTTTCAGCGGGTTTAAACTCTTCTGGTTTAGGTCTTTCGAATTCCCCTTCCGGTTTCAAATTATCAGCATGTCTGATCGGAGTTCTCTTTTCAGCAGGACCTACAGGCTTCCTCTCTGGAACTTCGAATTCTCCTTCAGGATATAAATTGTCCTTCGGTTTCTTTATGTCCGCTCTTTCCCCCTTTCGCGGTGCCTCTTCTTTGGGCCGACCAACGAAGTCCCCTTCTGGTTTTAGATTGTCCGTTGGTTTCTTGGCAATTGGCCTTTCAGCGGGTTTAAACTCTTCAGGTTTGGGTCTTTCGAATTCCCCTTCCGGTTTCAAATTATCAGCATGTCTGATCGGAGTTCTCTTTTCAGCAGGACCAACAGGTTGCTTCTCTGGCCTCTCAAATTCTCCCTCTGGTCGCAAATTGTCTTTAGGTTTCTTAATCGGAGCTCTCTCACCCTGTTTAGGCGCTTCCTCTTTTGGCCTGCCAATAAATTCTCCTTCTGGTTTGAGATTATCTTCGGGTCTCTTTACTTCCGGCCTCTCTGCTCTCTTAGGAGAATAATCGTCCTTTGGACGACCCTCGAATGGACCCTCAGGTCTCAAATTGTCAGGATGCTTCACGATATCAACTCTCTCGCCTCTAACAACCTTGAAATCGTCTCTGGTCCTAACATCGATAAATTCGCCTTCCATGCGCAAATTATCTTGATACTTGGTAATCTCGGCTCTCTCGCGAATTAAGAAGTCCGTATATTCGTCTCTTGACCTGTAAGTTTCGATGTTACCTTCCATTCGGAGGTTGTCCGTGCGTCTGATAATATCCATTCGTTCGCCATGAACTGGTTGATAGTCGTCCTTAGGCCTGCCTTCGAATGGACCTTCTGGTCTCAAATTATCTTCGGGCCTTTTAACAACAGCTCTGTCGCCTTTAGTCGGAGTGAAATCATCTTTAGGCTTACCAACGAACTCTCCTTCGGGTTTAAGGTTATCCGGATGTTTAATCGGTGTACGTTTCTCTGCTGGACCAACCACAGGCTTTTCCGGTCTCTCGAATTCGCCTTCAGGATACAAATTGTCTTGAGGTCTTCGAACCTCAGGACGTTCGGCTGTTTTCGGAGAGAAATCATCTTTTGGACGACCTTGGAAGGGTCCTTCAGGTTTCAGATTATCTTGAGGACGTTTTACGTCGGCACGTTCTCCTCTAGTTGGTTTGTAATCGTCTTTAGGTCTTCCTTCGAACGGACCCTCCGGTCTCAAATTATCTTCTGGACGTTTAATGTCCGCACGTTCACCTCTGGTTGGTTTGTAATCGTCCTTGGGCCTGCCTTCGAAAGGTCCCTCAGGGCGAAGATTATCGTCGTGCTTAATAGGCGTTCTACGTTCAGCTGGGACGAATGGAACGCGTTCTCTATCTGGAAAATCGCCTTCAGGGAACAGCTCATCCGGATGTCGGACAATCGGCGCTCTTTCACCGGGGCCATAAGGAACAGGCGATGGTCTTTCGAATTCTCCTTCGGGATACAAATTATCTGGATGTTTGATAGGTGTACGTCTCTCACCAGGAGTATATTCTTGTCTTGGCCGATCTTCAAACTGTCCTTCGGGTCGAAGATTGTCCTTTGGTCTTTTGACCTCCGGACGTTCGACTGTTTTCGGTGTGAAATCATCCTTAGGACGTCCTTCGAATGGACCTTCCGGTCTTAAATTGTCTTGTGGTCTCTTTACCTCTGGACGTTCAGCTGTTTTCGGTGAGAAATCATCTTTAGGCCTTCCTTCGAACGGACCCTCCGGTTTCAAGTTATCTTGAGGACGCTTCACATCAGCACGTTCACCTCTCGTGGGTTTATAATCATCCTTAGGTCTACCTTCGAAAGGTCCCTCAGGGCGAAGGTTATCATCGTGCTTAATAGGCGTTCTACGTTCAGCTGGGACGAATGGAACGCGTTCTCTGTCTGGAAAATCGCCTTCAGGGAACAGCTCATCCGGATGTCGGACAATCGGCGCTCTTTCACCGGGGCCATAAGGAACAGGCGATGGTCTTTCGAATTCTCCCTCGGGATACAAATTATCTGGGTGTTTGATAGGTGTACGTCTCTCACCAGGAGTATATTCTTGTCTTGGCCGATCTTCAAACTGTCCTTCGGGTCGAAGATTGTCCTTTGGTCTTTTGACCTCCGGACGTTCGGCTGTTTTCGGTGTGAAATCATCCTTAGGACGTCCTTCGAATGGACCTTCCGGTCTTAAGTTATCTTGGGGTCTCTTTACGTCTGGACGTTCAGCTCTCTTAGGTGAAAAATCATCTTTCGGTCGACCTTCAAACGGTCCTTCTGGCCTCAGATTATCTTCAGGGCGTTTTACGTCGGCCCTTTCTCCTCTGGTTGGCCCATAATCATCCTTGGGTCGTCCTTCGAATGGCCCCTCAGGTCTTAAATTATCCTGAGGTCTTCTTACTTCTGGCCTTTCCGCCGTTTTCGGCAGGAAATCATCCTTAGGTCGACCTTCGAACGGTCCTTCCGGTCTCAGATTATCCTCTGGTCTTCTAACCTCTGGTCTTTCACCTCGTTTGGGTGAAAAATCGTCCTTTGGACGTCCTTCGAACGGACCTTCGGGTCTCAAATTGTCCTGTGGCCTCTTCACTTCCGGACGTTCAGCTATTTTTGGTGCGAAGTCATCCTTGGGACGTCCTTCGAACGGT